>JAGDQP010006066.1:0-74483 GCA_022664845.1 Lepisma saccharinum
GAACTTGGCTCATCCGTCTCCCATTTCACACCTTTTTAGGGCTAAAGAACTTGGCTCCACTTTTTGCACCTCTGGTGTTTTTGTTCGGATTAATAATACTTCAGTCAGTTCTTCTGATCTGGTCTGTATCAACACCTAAATGTCATATAAGTATCTTATTAATTTTCATCGTCCTACCGTCTTGCAAACTTGAATTTATACAAATAACGGATGATATCTTTTACTAAAGCAATCAGTAAGCTTTGGAACATAAATCGTTAATTATTTATCCACAAACTTTAGCAAGACGTTAATGTGATTGTTAACTTCCATTGCCATAGCGAGAACGACATCTGCCGGGGTCATCCGGTAATCGATGTATAGACTGCGGTAGTATTGGAAAAGCATTCAACTTCTCGCATATGATTTTTATATAACAGAAATTTTCTAAAAGATCATTAATTTATATAATAAATAGTTATCATGAAATACTATAAGATTCTTTAACAAATAAAACTACCGGTTTTTATCAGTATGAAAATATAATGTGTTTACACTAGATTTTTGTGTGTGCGTCTTTGTACGTTATATGTTGTGATAAAAGTAAGTCACTTATAAAGCTAGATGTTGCATGGCTCGTTTCCAATAAGTTGTCTCTTCCATGCACTATTCCGAATTCTATTACCGCCCATAAACTCATTTTATCTATTATCTAACGTAATCCGAGCGGCGTAATATTACTAACAGTATAAGACACACCTTCTCAGGTAGAAATGTGGACATTAAGGGGAATGTAAAGCAACGATCTCCAACAAAAGATGGCAGCACTACTGCTGTATATGTCTAATGTATTTTTATCGTTGCACGAAATTCCAATGCTGCTCCTACAAATTCAAGCCTAGAAAGTTCTAACTTTCAGGGAAGAAAGTACATGATCAATTCAAGAGTTTGATCAATGCCGATTTTTTTTCTTCATGGTTAAAATCGCTTGATTGTTATGAATATCAATACCTATAACAATGAAGCTCTTTCAAGAATGAATAAAAAAGAAAATTAAAAATCGGTATTGAACGAACTCTTGAATTGGTTATAAACTTTCTTCTCTAAAAGTTAGAACTCTCTAGGCTTTAATTTGTAGGAGCAGCATTGAAATTTCGTGAAACGATAAAAATACATTAGGTTCTTGGAAGTAGTGCTGCCATCTTTTGTTAGAGATCGTTGCTTTACATTAACCTTAAGTTTTTGTTCATTCAAGAGTGTTAGCGGAGTTTGACAGCCTTTAGAAGATAACAAAGGGAACATCTGATAATTATTAATCGGTATGACCTCTGACACCGCTCAAATTTGCGGGAGCATGCTCTGGTGGAAGTGGTCTCAAGCAGAGGCACGTTGTGGAAGAAACATTGTTTCATTTCACCTCAGGATGAACGTATGCTTGCGGAAAGCTGTGAAAACACGCACAAGTACTTTTTTTTTTATAATAGTACACTAGAAAACGACGAAATCTCCCAGAATTAATATATGAAGAAGTCTTGGATTTAAACGATGTTACATATGCGACTTTTGCTGTTCTAATGACTGTACATTTTTCTGTTATCCATAAAAGTTCTCTATCAGAACTTAAACTTGGTTCTGATATACTGTCTTAAAGTGCAATAGGCACAAAAGTACCCTAGCAACAGTCAGTAAGTACTCCACCATTTGACTAGGCAACTCGGCGGGCCTCCGGTGGTCCACCTTCATGGTTGGTGAGCCACCGCCGCGGCGGCCCGCCGAGTTTTCCTCCTGTGGAACATATAATAATGAGCGCCATGATATGTCATTGCCACTTGGACTGCAATATAGTATATCATACTTCTTGTGATGTTAACTTCATATAAACTACATTGTTTTTAAAATAGTGTATTCCCGAACCAAATGTGTTTTCTAATTTTAAATTGAAAGCGTCTTGGAAATTCGTAGATCGTATAAGTTGAGGTTATTATCAAAACCGATTTAAAATACATTTCAGAGTATTCACTTCTGGATGACACAGCATGTCACGTGAAAATAAAAGCTACACACTCAAATCCATTATTAGGTATCAAAATGGAGTGTCAATGTACTCGCACACTATAAATAGGGGAAGGTTGGGCATAATGGACACCTTAAGAATTAAACTGAAATAGCAACGTTCGTATGCAAGAAAAGTCGATGCTTTTCAACTATAATATTCTTTATTCTTTCTGCTACAAATTTAAATAGATGTTAGGCGTTAACGTTTTTCCAAACAAGTGTGACGTGAAAACGTATGTAACGTAAATGACCGTTTCATCCCAGTACCCGGGGTAAAATGGCCCCATCTTTGGCAAGCATAAGATAGTATACACTATGATTATATTAACAAAAATTATGTTATGTTTCACTAAGAAAATGTAATTTTAGTTATCTTAACGTTTTTAAATTTAAGGTTTTAAAATTTTTAAATTGGAAATATTTTAAAATGTCTATTATCAAAACTTACTGTACTGTTCAAAGCTGGGGCTCTGGTCTCCAATCTACTGGTCAAAGCTTGGAATTATATTACATAATTATATTATTGACCAAAATGTTCTGAGAACAAACCCATATCATGCACTAACATCAAGCTGTAAAGTTTAATTATCGTCCCGTGTGCAATTTTGAGGGGCCATTTTGCCCCAATTCTTATATTAATTTTAGCAACTGATTTTCTGCTGGTCGCCATCTTCCACAAGCAAGTCTTGCATGCTTGTTGAAGGTCACACCTTGCTCATTATGTACATGCGTAACACGTTTCATTCAAGCCATTACTCTTTCCAGCATATGATAGAATATTCACTATGCCCCTTACATCAACATACCACAAAACTTCATTTTTCCAATTTTAGTCATGCTTAAGCAGCTACAGACATCTTACTTCCTTGACACTTCGTACCTCACAAACGACACTTTCTGTAGTAGTATACAAGCCACCTGGCGCGAGGGAAACACAGTAATGTCCAGGGGTGACCATTTAACCCCGGAGGCACGTTATGCCCCCTCATCCCCTAATTCAATTGTGTTACTGTACTTCAGAATTTATTCATTTAAAATTTAGATTAATTTTCTTTAGTTATGCAATTTCGTAAAACAGGGTTGCTTGAAATTCTGCAGCTTTTTAGAAACCTGACGTATAAACCGTCATATCTTAAACTAACTCAGTGTAATGAATAATTAGTCAGTTAATTTTTGTTGTAGGCACTGTTGTGGAAACAAGCTATGTCTGATGTAAAACGTATAACGTACATCCTTCTGTTGCTGAGAAAAAATAAAACTGCGGATGTCCTTATTTTCAAGAAAATACAAATTCTGGAAAATTGTGTTTAGGAAACTCTTCTATACAGTTGAGCGGAGCAGTCAAAACTGTAACATGAGAACGAGCATACAGTTGATCACAAAATAACATGAGTTTACTGTTTTTAGCCTTTAAAGTTTTCATTTCAAAGACTATTTTCAGAACGTTCTTCAATTTTTAGTTGCAAGTTGAGGCAGATGATATTGTTGAAACTCTGCCTGAAGTTTCATACACAAGGCCAAAGGGAGGGGCGATATGACTTTGAATTTGACTTTAGCAAATATAAATTGTAATTATGTTATATATTGTCTTTACACAATAACATCAATAGGTTTTGAACTTAGCATTATGTCAATTTTTGTACTTTGATGTTTTTCTAGCATTATTAATGAGCCAAGGGAAGTTCAAACTCATTTTGATATCTTGTAACTACACAATGTCGTAGATAGCTTTTGATGTCTGAACTTATTATTGTCACTATTTTCATGCTTTAATTTTTAAACACTACTAATGTGTAAAGCAAGTCCAAACTATTATTTTGACATATTTTCACTGCGCTATAACATAAAGAATATGTGACGACAGACATTTTGTAATTTTTTATGTTACAATTCCAAGTTTTTTCTGGCATTATTAGTGTGCCATTCTCTTGTATTTTCAAAAATGTTGTTTGTATAATTTTGCATAACCTTGTATTACAATATCACTAGTTTTTCTAATAATGCTTTACCTTATTTTGTACTTATGTGTTCTACCCTATCAATCTCTTCAGAACAAGTTCAACATTTCAGTAATAGCTTCTAAGTAACCCCTTGTTACGGGAAGCCATGTACGGAAAATAAGTTCACTTTCCAAGTAGCCCCACTTTTGGGATTCTTGGAAATGATTTTGTTCTTGTTACAGCAACACTCAAATCATATGCATTTTTACATAAGGAAGACGCACCAATAATGGACACTTTAAGAACACTTTTCACCGTTATAGATTTTAGCCCAAATACAGTTTAAATGTATTGATCAAGTGAAAATGTTACACGTTCTCCATGCTTTCTTCTGGTGATTTCTACCCATTACTTTCATCAACATACACTATTGAGAGGAAATAATGTTTTTTGTTTAACATTGTTTTTGTACCAGTGATGGACACGGAAGAACCTGGATGTTCCAGCAATGGACATACTGTATAACTCAAAATAATTTAAATAACCATTGCTAATGTTTCGAATATAAATAGTAAACATGATTATATGTTTAATGCTGTTCTTCCATTATCTGATTCTTTCATGGAATTCAACAGAGTGATCATTCCGAAGGTCCTGGGTTCGAGAACAGCTCTCGACCATGATCCTTAACTGAGGTTTTAACGTTTTTTTTTTACCTCAGTCATAACAGGCAAATACCCTTATGGTACCTTCAACTTAGACCTTTCCGACTCCTTCCCGCTTTCTTATCCCGGCCTGAGCCATAGATTCCTTGTGGCCATAAAAATGCAAATTCTAACTTACCATGAATAGTGTCCAATATAAAACAAATCATTTCATTAATGGGTATCCCCGCGTCCATCATTGAAAAGAATGGGACAAAAAAAAATATTATAAACTTATGGTCATGAAGAGTAAATAATATTTCCCAAGTTAAAATAAAACAACTAACAGAATTATGATTTCGCTCTCGGAGTTGCAGAGAGCTTGGCGCGATCATTTTCTGCGCGCGTGATCATAAGTTCAATTGCCCCTGAGATCTATTGAACGGAGTGTTCCAGAGCTCACTTTACCCAAATTGTAGGTCTTGTTCTTTGAAGCTCATCAGCTTGCTTAGGACGTTTATAACTCAATCAATCAAGGATTTTTATTTCAACTCAGTAACGAATAGTGAGTGTCCATAACTGGACAAAAATTGATTTTGCCGTACCGGTAATGGACACCCGCTGCTTTATATAACAGATCCTAGTTATAATTGGTTTAATCATTTAAATACTCGAAACCGAGACATTTCGTAATGAATAATAGTGCTGAAAAACAAAAGTAATCATTATTGTAATTTCATGAATAAAAAAACGATAGATCTCACCTTAATCACTTGCTTAACAGAATGCCTGGAAGAGTAGGTGCAACCATGGACCTATAACTTCAACATCATGTCAGAAATATCAGATGAAACAAATGACGAGCGAATAATATTCAGTGGTATCAGAACATACTATATTAAATTTTCCCATGCATGTGAAACGATTGCCGGCCTTAGGAAAATTATATTTTACAATTTTTCTCTTCAAGTGTCCATTACTGGTGCGTCTACCTTAAATGAATGTCAGAAAGTACGAGGAGGACAACACAATTACAAGTGTACAAAAACAATGAAACAGAAGTCATACAGACAAATAACTAAAAAAATTAAATTTTCCCCGTTTCATGGTATTCAAAAATGTACATTTTCTTAGTTATACATCTAAAACTACTAAATTCAAAATGTGCCCGTGCCACTGAAACTATCCTTATTTTTACCTTCTTTTGTTTCATCTGAGGATCTAAGCAATTCATATAGATAGTCATTATTTTTTAACTCCTTGTAGCCTATCAAGCGTCCACTTTAGTGATGAATGACAGAGATTGTCTACCATAAAAATGAATTTCCGCCAGTAATAAACAAGCGTCAAATAATTTATTAGTGTCATGATATTCAGTAGTAAGTATTAGACACATTATAAAAAAATCTACTTACACTTGGGACGTACGTCTGATTTAATTGTAGATTAAAGGCTTGAGGCTCAATTAGTAGAGCTCAATCTTCAAATAGGTAAATTATCATTTCAAACTCATCGGTTGGTGTACTGACTGATGTTTTTTTAGGGATTTTCCTCACTTAAACCAGGTTAATGCTGGAATTATAATTTAAAACAAGGTTCTCGTAGTCTTCATTACCACATCGCTTCTGGTTGATCCCACTTGTAAACGGACCTTACAACTGTAAGTTATTTATATCAATACATAAATAAGGGAAATAATTACATTTTCGTATACACTAAGGTTAAAAGGATTTGCAGCGAAACATTCACATTTCGAATTACAACTCTCCTCGGAGGTACTGGTCTTCTTCAAGTTAACACAACTTTTGTATACATAGTATTTCTTCAGTACTTTCTCATTGGTCCACTTAGTATTGGGACTAGTAAGAACGAATTGTTAACACCAGAAAAATAAATTTACAATTCTTCTACATGTCTGACAACTTGAAGCAAATCCTGAAACGTACATTTAATTTAAGTACTCAATGGGAAATACACGATTCCAAAAATATACGTTTTAGAAACAACTAATGAACGTCGAGATCTTCGAATGGAACAACGTCATTTAAACCACATACAAAGCTCAGTAATGAAAATTATGATGCCCATAGCCAAACCAAACACTAATATGATGAATATCACTCCTAAATGGTGCAAGGAAAATTGAATATTTTCTTCTTTCTTCTTTTGATTTCTATGTCGATGAATTATTATATCTTCTGTAAACACGTCTGTAAACCCAGCTTCGAGCAGTCTTATGATAATACTATTGAATCTTGGAAGATAAGGAGAAAATTTGGCAACTGGTATTGACCCTGGGATTACTGCTATAGGATCATTGCTAATATGAAAATTGATCTTTGTCTTTTTTGATCTCAATTGTTTCCTCAAAGTCACTGCTAGCTTGTCCAAGTCAATGACTATTCTGTCTTGCTTTTCTGCAAGACGTTTGATCGATGGAATTCCACTAGCCACTGCCTTGGTTCTCAAAGCAATATTTCTCATTATTGGACTGGTACTCTCTGTGAGATAAAGCATGTGGCTGCCCCAGGTTTCTATTGGTAGTTCTGATTTTGCAACATCCATCCTACTGTTTATGGCGGGGTAGAGGTGAGGATTAACAATAGAACTTAACAATGAGCTTTGATATAGAGAAGTAAAGATCAAACATGCTGCAGCAAAGAGGACAAATATAAATCTGAGTATTCCCTTTTTAGGTTGTCGAGGCACTGACATTTGTATGGCTACTGACAATATGTTTAAAACTGTTTCTGTAAAACTTGGTATTTTATCTTTAGCCAGTACCAGATATTCTGAAAAACGTTGCGCTAGCAAAATGTAGCAAAACATCACTAGGTACACAACCCACAAAGACTTACTAAATGGCAGAACAAAGCTGAGCCACTGAGGAACTGGCTTTGCGCTAGGAGTAATGAATGTCAGATAGAGAAAACAAAGAATGTGAGGAAAGTCCATGATCTTCCACCAGTCTTCTGAAACTGTAACATAACCTGGTCCGATATCAGCGTAATAGCTAAAGTTATATATAAAATGAAAAAAGGTTTTGTTTTTTCCTACAATTATTGGGGTGAAATTCATGTAAAGAATTATTGTTTTTAGGAATATATCATTTATATGAAAAGATCCGTTATGATAGTTGGTTATTGTAGGTTGGAATACGTCACCAGGGTTAAATATACGCAGAGGGTATCCATGAACATCTGCAGTCTTGTCCTGAAACCTTAGTCTAATACCTGATGACTTGTGTTCGAACGTATTCATTTTGTGCACTCTCTGTAGGATGGAACCTGGAGCTTTAAACGGATTGTATGATAGGAATCGAATATATTGAACATCATTCACGTTTGAATCATTGCAGTTATTTTGTCTCATCATGACTTCAACATTTAACACTTTCAGTTTCCAGAATATCTCAAACGACTTGTGTAAACTATCGTTGTCTATAATACCATTAGTGAAAATAACTAAAAATTTTGCTCTTTGATTCCAGTAATGGAGTTGTTGAATGTAAGTGAGCACATACGTTAGTGACTCATAGCTTTCAATGAAAATGAAAAAGCAATCAATTTCAGCAACAAATGCAAAGTCATGCGAAGTTGTTATTGTCTCTGCTTTGTCCTTAGGGGAAATATATTGAACTGTAAAAGGTGTACTTTGGCGAAATAGATTGTGGAAATACATGTTCTGGTCATCTGAATGGTGTGATGACAGAACAATGCTTGGCGATATGCAATGTGCAGAACATATGGTAGCTAAAACGTCTGAAATATCTAGACCAAAATGCGTGTTTATTATGTCAATGTTTCTACAGCAGACTTGTGACAAGGTGTATTTGTCGGTGAGAATCAATGTTACTGTTATAGATATTATTGTATTAATCTTAGGCATTCTGGGCGAATTTATATCTTTCGTGAAAACCTAAAATAAGAAAAGGAAATAATTATTAAAAATAAATCACTTTCTCATGTTTCAAAAAAAGTTACATTTACATGAACGCGTGTACCGAGAGATGTATGGCATTCGAATTGAAGATACACTACTGAATAAAGTGATAAACAAATGAATGATTGATCATCAAATAAAATATTTAGCAATCTAGAACACTCAATCTGGAACATAAAGTAAATGAAATGCATTTTTAAAGATTGAACTAAAAGATATTAACAAACTTATTTAAAGAGTTAATGAACTTAGATTAATCTATTTAACTAACTAACTCTAATACTTAGTCAACTCGCAAATTCATCACCACAGTAACACATGTTCGCAATTGGATTCTATTCAGGGCAACATCAAGCCAGTTTTCATAATTAACATCTATATTTTGATTATCTCTACTAATATTGTCATCCCAACGACGCCTGGGGATTAATCAGTTAATATTAATATTAGTCAATAATGCCATAATATGTACGAAAGATAGAAACACACTTTGTCCCCTGAATGTTTTATGTAACACTGTAATATAGAGTTTTATAAATGTGAGCAAATGTATCCCGACACCCTTCTGAAAATGAAGTACATCTTTGGGCCGACCTCCATTGAAAACATTGAGAGTCAATACTGTGTAAGCTCACCCTTAGCCTTGATGACAGTCTGCAATCTCGCAGGCATACATTCAATTAGGTGACGGAATATTTCCTGGATAATGGCAGACCATTCCTCGCGGAGCGTCGAATAGGTATCGATCGGTCTGGGCCGGTGTGGTCTAGCACGAACTCGGTGTTCGAAAAAAACAGAGATGTTCTATCGGATTCAAAATAGGACTCTGCCCAGTTCAATTTATTAGTGGGATGATTTTGTCGTTTCTGTCGTTAAACCACTCCCTCACAATTCCTGCAGTATGGACAGGGACTCGGTCGTGTTAAAAGACTTAATGGTCATTCCCGAAATAATCTTCGACGATAGGCAGCAGGAAAGTGCCTAAGATGTCAACTTAATTTGCGCCAGGACATTGCCACGTAAAGCAACAAGGGGCATATCCTCCTCCAGGACAAACGTGACAAACCTACACCGAAATTCACAGTCGGTATTATACAGGATGGTAGATGTCGTTCACCAGGCATTCCGCAAACACACACGCTACAATCGCATCATTGATTACCGTGATTGATCACTCCAACCAACGGTTATCCACTGTTCTATGGTCCAGTTTTGACGCTAATTATAGTACGTGAGGCGGCGTTAAGTATTTATCTGTGTAATGTGTGGTCTATGACCAGCTATTCGCCATGAAAACCAAGTTTCCGCACCTCGCGTCGAACAGTCATGATGCTTGGAGTAGATCCTGATGCAGTTTGGAATTCCTGTGTGATTGTGGCTGGACGACCCTCTTTAACATTCGACAATCTCTGAAAATCAACATGGGAGGTCAGCCTGCACGCTCTTTGGTTATATACGTCCCTTCACGTGTCCACTTTACTATAATATCGGAAAGAGTAGACCTAGGGATGTTCAAGCGGATCAAAATTTCGCGCAAAGAAGTAACACCCAATCACCTGAGCACGTTTAAAGTCCATGAGATTTTCAGACCGTGCCATTCTGCTATTTCGCTCTGTCTGCTGACTACTGAGATCACTGACCATCTGTTCCACAATATATCGCGATAGTACTGTGTCGTCCTATAAAATTGAGTACCAGAGTGTCCTTGTAATTCCTGGGCACCTTGGGAAGCTGATGGCGGTCGAGCTTGGGACTGACCACCCCACCTCACTACGTACCGTAGGTCGAAAATATGTGGGGCGCTACCTCCACATCCCCATGAGCAGTTCACGGCACCTGCGTATCGCACAGGGGATAGCTTTACCTTTACTGTATCGTCCTCTATGATTAATTCACATTCCGTGGGGTGTCCGGATAACTTTGAACACATAGTGTGTGTATTATAAAACAGCTTCAGTAGAAGAAATGTAAATTAATTTAAAATAAAAAATGAAAAATTGCAACTAGAATTAAAACTAGTCGGTGCCCTTTAAATCAATGAGAAGAATTGGAATCTTGTGGCTAAATGCATTTTACGTTTTAATAGAAACAGAATAGGTAACCTGTTCCTTTTATTAATAAAAGCTTGGCGAAATTCGCAGACACTACGTGTTATATCCACCGAATATGTTAAGAAAACATACAAAATGGCATACGGCAATGATTGAAAGTAAAATTAGTTCGTAATTTTATATATTTCTTTTCTAGAAATCAGCAAGTCAATATGCGTTTACTTGAATCATATCATGGACATTCATATCATGGAATTAAAAGAAAATAAGAAAATAGATTTTTTATTTTCCTTCTGTAGGATATTTTTGGAAGAAATAAAATTGTATGATTTAGGGAGATTATAGTGGCTAAACTAAAGTGAAAAGTGAATATCCTATCACGCAGAATCAGATTTGAATACTTGACAAACCAAGTATTATTCATTACAAGGAGCCAAAAAAGTGCTTACTGTGTTCGATAACGCATGGGAAAACGTGATCACTGATACGGAAATAAGTGCTTCAAGTGCTGGGAAAGCAATTGGGATAGAAGTGAGAACATAGACTAGAAACAAGACCGGCGCTTTGCGCACTTATTGGAGTCATAGGTTGAGTAATGCCGAAGAAAATGGAGGCTTCGAAGCAGTACGGTCGCGGTTGTCTTCTGTATGCCTTTAAGTAAATCTTGTCCGCAACAGAATCAAGTCACAGAATATGTCAAGCCTTTGAAGATAATGATTTTAATGAAAATATCGTCAGACACATTCAAGAAATTCAGGTCGGGAGATTCGTCCCTGTGTGAAACATTTCGCAGTGGGTGACCACAGGTCCTGGTTGATGAAGCAATGAAGGCGGCCATGGAGCAGGACAGCAGCCAAAAGTGTCGCTAACATGCAGAACTTTTCCAGATTTCTGACGAAATAGTCAGACTTAGCCTGCACCGCGTAGGGAAGACGTACAAGTTGAGCAAGTGAGTGTCGCTCACACTGTGGACGCCAAGAGGAACCAACGAGTGACAGCTTATTTGTTGTCGCTTTTTCGGCACTACAATACACCCATATTCGATCGAGTGTTCACCAGTGACGAAAAACTGGGTCCCGTATGAGACTTTCAGTCGTGCCTGACATTGGTTGCAACGCAGAATACTTTGCCTCAAACCACAAGATCAACTGTACACCCACGCACCCAAGCGTGCCAGACATTGATTGCCACCGCGGAACCCTTTCCCTCAGACCAAAAGACCACTGTATACTTATGCAAAATCTTGCTCTGTATATGGTGGACTATTCGCCAAATAGTGAACTAGAGCTACTATCACCAGACCGAACATCACTTCGGACCTGTACACGCAACAGTAGGAACGTGATTAACAGTCATAGGAGGAGAAGGAGCCAGAATTGGTGAATCACAAGGATGTGCTGCTCATCGCGAGAATGACAGGCCGCATGTGGCATCTACCGTACTCCCCAAATATCTTCAGGCCAACATACTTTCAACCTTCCCATTCACTGGACAACCACCTTGATTGGAAAGCTTTTGCCAATGAGGAAGACCTACGGCAGGCAGGCACTCACGGCTTTCTTTGCTTCCAGGAATCCCATCTGCATCCAGCAATAGTTTCTGGATGCAGATGGGGATTACTTGAGGGCTAACGGCAAATGACATTTTCTATATACCTTTCTGTTTCTTATTGCTCAAAGCGTGAAAAACATTTCCATGTTTCAAGTTCCAGAATCTCTTAAGGACAATGGAACAGGAGGGTGAGAGTGCTTTTGTGTAGTAGGGTAACCCATTATATTCCCTTTCTAGATTTGCTAAAAAGCAGACATTTATCGTTGAGTTAAGCAATGGGAACTTAAAACATTGATACTGTTTTATGGGCTTCATAACATGTTGCACGTTAATCCGTTTGGAACACGAATCCTTTTCGTGTAATGCAGTACACACGATACAAATTTTTCAGTCAACAGTTTCCAAACTTCTTGCAAACTCGCTACGAAACATTTCCTCTCCATCTCATAGAGGGGAACTCTATAGATCACCACACAGGACAACTTTGACAGTGGTTGATCATTGTTTCGCGGAAGTTCGAAAATAGGAATAAATTTGGCTATTCTTTCCAGTGTTGGTGGCACGCAACGGCACAATGTCAATAGATTCTCGAAAGTATTGGATTCTGTATCAAAGATACGAAGAAATAAATACAGCTAAATGAGATACGCCACCGATGACTGACCAAGCACTGGTTTATAAAATCACCCTCCCTAAATGATGTTGAGTGTTGGGCTTTGACAATGCGTAGATTGCTGGTACCTCAGCATTGGTTTCTTGAACTACATTAGTAAACATACCTCTTTGCTGGTTTAATTCTGACTTCTATACTTTTAACTTGTCTTGCATGATTACTCTGACATCTTTCTCATATTCAGCTTTATTTTACTCATAATGACGTTTATGTTGCATGAATGCATACGCTTATGGTTGATTTAAGCAAACAATTCTAACTTTTACTTCACAAAAAATACTCCGATTCTCATTTCTCATGAAAACTGTTATATTCATCGGAAATTTTACGTTCATTACAATTTGGTTTCGATAATGTCACTGTTAACACAACCAAAGTGTCCTAAACCGCTCGGAAAAGTGGTATCTGACCGAGTGTAGTGGAGAGCTAGGGAGAGGTGTGTAGACAGGTAAAGCACAACCTTCAACTCTGAACAACAAACAACAACAACATTCGTCACAGCACATCGATAATACGACATGGCTACATACCACTTTGATTTTCTGTATCGACTGCAATTTACAATACGTAAAACAGTTCAATATTATGACAGTTGTTACCGAAATGATTGATGTGACTAATCTTTTTTGTAACCTTTTTCACTCATCAATTTAACACAAAATTTAAATTTTAACAGAAATGAAAAAATAAAAAAAGAACATAGTTTTTCATAAACAAAAGAAAGAGCTGAAAAGTGAGAAATGACATGAAAGTTCCAATGGCACCTATAACTCTGCCGGAAATAACATTAAATGAAAAACAAATGCAATTACCGAACTTTTGTAAGTTGTACGTAACCTCTTGTCAAATACATTCTCTGGGACAAAATAAGGGCTATGTTTACAACGATTGTAATACCACACAAATAAAAATTGTTTTTCGTTTATATTTATTTGATTTTTCTTCAAGGGCTTTAGTAGACTTTGGTTCAGACCGTGATAGGTTGGGAGAAAGAATATATGTGGGTGTTGACAAGTTCCTTGGTTAAATCTCGATGCCGGTATTAGTATTGTACTTGAGAAAAAAACTTGGAAAACTCAATCAGGATGGTTGACGGCTAGGATCAATCCCAGAACTTTGTATATTTTATTATCTTCTCGAAGTGAGACTGCCGGATAGTGGATGCGGCTAACTGATCTACATTCGCATTTACAGCACCACGACTGTAAATAATAGAAGTCTCATTGTACACAAGTTATTGGTAGCATTCACCGGATACTTAATTATTAGGTAAATAAGATCAATAATTAGTGAGTGGCAGGAAACACATTTGGATACCTTGATGTGACTGTAAGAAATGTGATACCTCTGTACTTTGGAATGTGTAACTTATCAACATTGATTAGAAGGGCACAACAAATTTAGCAGTGTTCAGATAAGAATACTTCGTTTCCGACTAAAAACCATTTACTGAAAATATGTTATAGTCTAATATTTACCATATAACTGTCCATATTTAAGAATAAATTTTGTTCCATTTATAGAAACAATTTTGGTTCATATCACTAGTAACGCTGTATTAAATGTTGTTATTTGAAACTTGACACTCTAACTTGTACATAGGCAATATCCAGCCGCAAAGTCTATTTCATTTTACGTATAACAATCAAACTTGCTACAAACATTTTTATTAATTTTTATGAATGCATTAAATATTAATATGATATTGAAATTTAATCTCGGGTGATTTAATCTTAATATAACTGTAACTTTCTTCTGTTCCAGGTAGGGTATAATATGATGATCAATTACGCAGCTCTCTTACAAGGAACACTCGCCAGGTGTCAGAGTCCGATTTTGATGAAAATTCCTATGTAGGTATAGTTCCTAGGTAAACATTCACAGCCAAAATTATAGGTGCTGCCGTCAAAAAATATAACGACAGGTAACCTGAGAAAGATAGAACGTGGAGAGCAAGTCAATCTAATACAGAGTACGGAAAACGTATTTTATTTTATAAACTGTTACATATATTGAAAGCAAATGTCTATTAATGGATACTGGATAGAAGACAATGCATGCTGGAAGGCATGACCACAATGGCCACCAACTTGAAAGTGGCCATGTTGACTACGCTTCAAAATTTTTAGATAACTGGGTCATGTGATATATCAATGTGTGCTGGAATGTACCAAGAAACCCAATGACGAAGTCAATTTCTACACAACTTTAATCCTGTATGACAAAATTACACGTGAAGTTGACTTGGAGAATGTGTAAGCCGAATGATGAAAAAAAAAACATTTTGTTGAGACAGCTGAAGGAACGGCTACATAACAGGTACGGTTATAGTGGAAAATATGATCCTCATGGCCACAACATGAAGTGCACACTATAAGGTATTAAATACATTAACGGAAGATGAAGTTCCAATTTCAAGAAGGCGTAATGTTAGGTGAAACTGACCTTCTCCAGGTCAATTTCACGTGTCATTTTGCCGTACAGGATTAGAGTTATGCCAAAATTGACTTCCTCATTGGGTTTCTTGGAACATTCTAGCACAGATTGATGTATCACATGACCCACTTACTATTTAAAAATTTTAAAGCATAGTCAAGATGGCCGCTTTCAAGATGGCGGCCATTATGGTCATACCCTCCATCATGTATTGTCTCCTGTCCAGTATCCATTAATAGACATTTGCTTTCAATATGTGGAACAGTATATAAAAGGGAAGGAAAAGTATTTTCCGTACTCTGTATTGTATTTACTTGCTCTCTCCGTTCCATCTTTCTCAGGTTCCCCTGTCGTTATTTGTTGACGACAGCACCTATAATTTTGGCCGTAAAGGTTTATCTAGGCACTGTACCTACATACAAATTTTCATCAAAATCGGACTCTGACACCTGGCGAGTGTTCCTTGTTAGTTCAGGCGCTAATGTGGTGGACTCTGCATCGGCAATGGGTAGGCACGTGGATTCGAACCCGACGGCCGACCATCCTGACTGAGGTTTTCCAGATTTTCCCCTCATTTCACGAGGAGAATTACAAGATCTTAAGTAAGACCCTGGGGGCTATCTTCCCCATCCTCTCCGCTACTCTATTCCGACCTGAGCCTAACATGCTTAAAGGTCATCAAGACCATTCAATTGAGGGTCAGATTTTTAAGCTATTTCTTAACATATTTTTGCAACATTATCATATGTAACGAAGATGTATTAATGTCTTTCGAAGGCGTGTGTCCTGACATTTATTGCCATGAGAAGAAATCGCTACGTATTAAGATTTATTTAGATTGTCTTTTAATTGTTAGTTTCTAGACAGTTTCTAGCCTAGTCTAGTCTAGTCAAATAACAGTTTCTAGTCTTCTAATTCTAACTTGTTCGATTTTCTAACAATGTATCCAGAACGCATGAGATTTTTCAAGACGCGATAGTATAATGGATCCTTTACCATGAACTAAAAAAATCTGGTTCTTCCTTTTATGGCTTAATATAGCCTATTCAGTGCAAAATGAGCGAAATTTGGTACTATTTGGAGAGAGTTAAATAAATAATTAAAGTATATGAAATGAAATTTCAAAATAATTACACTTTATATAGAACATCAGAAGTCTGTAAGAGGAGTGGCAGAGGATTCCACTTTCTATACTTCGTCGTAGCCTTCCACGACGGAAGTTACGGTGCAGGGCTATTGTCAAAACACATGGTAATAACATTGAGGCCAACCGATGTTGGTCCCGTGGATTTTCGTAAAGTAGGTGCTAGTTCAAAGTTGGACATATGTGCGTCGATCGACCTTCTATAGTATCAATCAACCTCTATAGATTCACTATATATCTACGTCACACTAAACGTTTCACAGTTAAGGTCTCTACAGTAATTCCTCTAGAACACAAACTTCTTTCTACACGCCTAGTACGTGAATATCTTTCCGACGTCCAAAGTAGACCCGATGGTTTCGTCCAATGGATGTCTAAACATAGATCAAGTATGGAGCCCCATGAGCAAAATTTTGCTGGACCTTCTTGACGGATGATTACAGACAATTTTTGTCGCATAAATATGTCGCATAAAGTTGGACGTTCTTCATTGCCTTCACGATTATTTATTATAAGTGTAAATTTTTTGCAATTAGCGTGTCTTAGTGTGAAATTAGTGTGATTTTTTTTTTAAATTAGCATAACAGGACTCACATGTATCCAATACTTGTTTCTATAACCAAAACCCAACACACTTATGGTATGATTTCGCTTCCAATTGAGGGAAATAAAAATTGCATTTGGACACTACTAATTCCTGTTCTAAATTTACAGTAAAAAGTGGCTGTCATTACAACGTTAACGTGACCTTACGTACTGATACATGCACATACAGAAAATGTTTAGTAGAAAAGTCCCATTACATATTTTTTGTTATTTGTTATTTTGTATGTTTATAACAAGTGTATCGTTACATGTATAAAACTTTCCCTCTGGCTATTTCACCTCATTCCATGTCTGAATTGAGGAAATTTATATAATCGATGTGATTCTTTAATGAAGCCTCCGAAGCGGTGTAGACAAGACGCCGGACAATAAATCAGAATGTTGCATATTCGAATCCAGCTGCAGACAAGTGGATAAATTTTCAACTATAAATGAAAACTGGAGAGTAATGGAGTAAAGTCAAAATAAAGATCAAGATCAATCTTTTTTTCGAAAAATACGTAATCCCTTTGATTAAAACAGTAAATTTCCATATCGTTAGCCTTACGTTGGGCATCGCTTTTAGGACCAACGGACAAATGGCACATAGAACGAATGTTAATCTAAGTTAAAACATTCAATCATATTTTCGTTGTCCCAATAAGGTTTTGCTACCTGGGGTAGGAAGGACGACATTTTCATCTGTGTTAATGTTCGCGTTATGGGTATGTACACAGGATGTTGTCAGATTACAGTTAAAATAATAGTAATAATAATAATGAATGATACAATACGGAAGAGTAACGGAACGCGAAGAAGAATCATACAGTTAGGTGTGTAGAGGAGTTCGGGCGTCGTCATCTCGATTACTTTCTTAAACGGCAGAGAGTACGCTCCTTTTTCTGTGTGTTACAGAATGTATTTGTCATGCACATTTTTATCGTAGAAACAATCTATTAGGCAATTTTCTATTCTGTGCCAGACTAAATCGGAACGTTTGGTAGCCGTATACTATAGGGTTACTTACTTATTGTCCGTGTCATTCACTACTTAAAAAACCATTTTAAGGAATTCCGCCAGATTTTTAGTGAAAGCAATCAAATTTGCATCCTGGTTAGGGCTTTGCTGGCAAGTACACTTGATTATTCTTGAAGTGAGTAGTAGGGATGGCATTGCTTTACTGCAAAGGTACTTTGACCAAATAATTTAATTTACAGGGATTTTAATATCTTTATTCTCCTTTGTCATCCAACCGAGTATCGCAATGCATAGAAAACGAATATTTATAAAACATTTCATGGTGAAATCAAGTGATTGTTATGGTTTACACTAAATCTAACGTAATTATAGTTATTTCGACCAAACATATGCCCATGACTGGGATCGAATCGAAGACCTTCCGCGTAGTAGTTCGAATCACTAGCCACTATACGAAGGGAACAACTTGTTTTTACTGTAAATAATGTATACATATCCCGAACCTTACGCAACTGAGATGTCTCCGAGCTCGTTAAAGAAAACATTGCAGTTTCTCCATGTTTCCTTCTAACGCTGAGGGTATCACTGCCTTGTATTTGACGAAGAGTACCGTTTAGTTTTTATTCATTGTTGGTTGTGTCATAGTGTGTAAGTGCATAACGAGTAATACAAGTAAATTTTTATCAAATCCCCACAACAGATATACAGAAGATCGATCCGCGCACATGTGTCCAACTTTGAACTAGCACCTACCTTACGAGAATCCACGGGACCAACATCGGTTGCCCTCAATGGCAATAGCCCTGCACCGTAACTTTCATTGTAGAAGGCTACGACGAAGTACAGGAAGTGAAACCATCTGCCACTCCTCCTTACAGGCTTTCCACAGGCCCTGGAGACTGGTGACACTACGAGCTGAAAGTGCCCTTTTCAGTAGGCCAAACCCTTAGAAATTTACATGACTGGCATCTGGTGATTTCACCGGCATATCGTGAAATGAAATAGCCGGTGTCTTGCGCCATCGGCTGCAGAAAGTCACGGGTAGGAGTCATATAGGATGAAGCCTTATCCATATGCACAGAGACTTTATTGATGGCATTTCCGTACAAACGAGACAGGTCGGCTATATAAATGGGGTCAGGATATGTTGCTGAAAGAAGGCAGAATTGATTTTACAGTTTTTAGGGACCTGATGAATAGCTAACTTCCCTTGGTAGCAGTATCCCGTAACAACTATGAATCCCCTCGAGAAAGTTGCTTTGCAATGTCGGATGAACTCGGGCCGGGATTTTGCATCGCGTGAAGAGAAAGTGATGGCTCGAATTTTTCCACAGTCTGATAAACACACCCGTTCCTCATTTAATGTGGCCACATACTTCCACTTTTATACGGATAAATGGCGTTCGTAGAGGCGCCTGCTGTTGATCTTTCTCTCACACCGATGGGCCGCACTTGGGTAATGTCCACGATTGCCAGAGACCTACCAGAGTTTCAGCTTCTCCTCAGATTGCGGTTCACAGTTGAGTGTGGCACGTTGAGTCGTGTGGGCATTTGCGGAGAGGGATTTTCCTGGAAGGCCATTCGACGTAACCTATAATACACAGGCGGCGTCACTGCAGTCCACGCTCGCTTCCTAGTGCCCTTCGTGGGTGATTGAATCGCTGGTAACTCTTGGTTTTATGCCGACTGATTATGTTCTTGATACTCGTCGAATCCACTGTTTTTGAATTTTAGACACCGAATGTTTGGCGTGGAAAAGTGCAACTACGTAGTCCTCCCAAAAGCGGTTGACCTTTGAAACTATGATAGACACAACACACACTTGCGATAGGGACTCACTATTACAGGCTGCTGTGTTTCTCCTGCGCTTTTAACCACTCGGTTCGTTTCATTCTGTGAGCAGGGGGAACGATGCAAAATTGGACACATGTACGTGGATCGACCTTCTTTATAGCCTCCAAAGTTCATACCAAAGCGCGAATGATCATTATTCCCTTCCCATTTTCCAAATCTGTAACTCTCTTCAAAATTAAACTTCGAAGTTCACATTTCCACCGTAGATTGTTGTTATACAATTGTATAACGTATTCAACAATTGTATTTTATAAGGTTTCCCACTAGATATTTTCCCTCCAAAATTAGCAAAATACGAAATATTGGATTTTTAAAAAAGTTCGTAAAAAATTAAGGTCATAGATACACAGTGGGTCCCCAAAACACGTCCCAAATTGGATATGCCAAAGATATCCAAGTATGGATATTCAATAGATGTCCAACACACGTCCGCAAGTTAACATTCCGAAATGGACGGTTTTGGGGTCCATTAGAGGTCCCTACTTGGATCTCTTTAAGATATCCAGTTTTAAAAGTCCACTGGATGTCCAAACATGAATCTTCTTTGGGGTATCCATTTTCAGACGTGTTTTCGGTGTCCATTCGATGTCTAAACATGGATCTCTTTTTGATATCCAATTTTGGACGTGTTCTCGGCGTCCACTGGACGTTTCAACTTGTACCTCTTTGCGATATCCACTTTTCGATGTCCAACGGATTTCCTTTGGATGTCCATTATTGAATTCCGAAGTAAATTGGACGTTCCTGTACTAGTTTTGGACTTTCCATGGACGTTCTGTGCTTTGTTGGGTGGTAATGTGGCATTACTTTTAAAGTTATAGTCTACGTTGGCGAAGAACCAGTGTGCAATCCCCCAGTTAACCAGGAAACCATAAGGTATGCTACTCTCTGATTAAGGAACTTATAAGTGCTTGCAAAGAGCACCGTAAGAAACATTTAGGAGCGAATTATCATACAACTCTAAGGATTTACGGCAGGGACGTATTTAGGGTGTGGGTACGAGGGATCGGACCCCCTCCAAATTTAGAGTTATAGGCAAAATAGTATAACTTAAGTGTAATTATCTGTTTTAATATACATTTCATGCCCAGATACAGGTTGGCATTTTATGCCCCGAAAGCCCATGGACCCCTCACAACACCAACTTCTGGATACGTGCCTGATTTAAGGGAACAGGCAACATACTACAATAATAGAGACCAAGATATCTGAAATTGAGATTATGATGTCATTCTATTCTTTTCATAGTTATTTTAAATTTGGCAGAGCTGAAACTGGGTCACTTTTGGTGACGTGGACATAAGCGACTCAGTGATCCGTTTCAACTCTTAAATATGGCAAGTCATGAAGCGGAAAAATAAACTAAGAGCCAAGGTACTTAAAATTTAAGAAACTGAATAAAAGGTAAAATAATAAATGTTGCGAAGGCTGATTACCTTTTTTGTCCAAGGACATTTAGTCCTAAGGACATCTTGTCCAGATACATTTCGTCCACAGACATTTAGTCCGAGAATTTTTGATCCAAAAGTAATTTCGTCCAAATGACATTTGGTCCAAAGGACATTTATTCCAAATGATATTTAATGCAAAGAACATTTAGTCCAAAAGATATCTGAAAGAACGGTTCAAAATATATTTCGTCCAAAAGACAGTTTTAAAGGAAATTTCGTCTACAAGACATTTGAAATAAAGGACAATTCATCCAAAAGATATTTCGTCTAGAATTTTAGATCAGTACTCACAACCAGCCTGTTTCCGAACTTAAGGTTTCGACAACCACATCGAAGATATAAGTTTCGCTCAAGCTTTATATATCCGTTTTATTTTACAAACGTTGGTCAAATTAATGTTTTAATTATCGTATTCTTCGGGAGACTTAATAAGTTTTAGAAAGCTTTTCCTTAAAGCCTGTCTCCGAGCCCCGTATCTTTTCTTATCCCCATGAACGATTGTTTTATTATTTGAGATGACAGCATTTAACTCTGTTTTCACATTGACGTTTAAAGTCTCGAACCCCACTCATCAACTTAACGACTAGTTTAGACTACATCACATGGTGTAAGAACCGATCTGGTGAAGGCTTCGTGATCTACATAACTTTTAATCTCAAGCTGATTATTCTTGCAGTGTTTTTCTATTTAACATACCTTTCCAGGGTGCGCACCACATACACATATTTTCCACTCATTTAAGGGTAAACTCATTAACAATTATTCAGGATGAACTGCCAATGGCACGAGATTACTCAAGGAATACGGCCAGCCTCATCACGACCTCAAACTACTAACACAATATACATCTTTCCTGGGACTCTTTTGAATCATTTTTGTTAATTGACATCTTATTATGAGATTTCCTGCTAGAAAGCACAAGTCTGTAGACATAATAAATGGAACAAATCTTTCTGTGATCTCATTGGCAAACCTAAAAAAGTACAGTCGCAGCTTCGCTGGTCAAGGAACTAACCCCCTTCCTGAAGTAACAAGAACAACTCCTTGGAGCCAAACCGTCCTCTCCATTCGAGCAAAACACTACCTCCACTTGATAGAGGTTGCATCTTCCATTTGCTTTGAGACGTGATCCTTTGGAATGGATGCTTTTAAAACATTTTACCAAGGTGAAAGAAAATTAATATGGAAGGACGGAATATGTATTTGCATTAGTAATAAGGCTAGTAAAAAAAAACAAGAAAATTGAACAGGATTCTGATTTTATACAACTATCAATAGGTGACCCTTTACACACCACAATGTTGCTGTAAAAAATGTAACAGTTTAAGGGCCTTATTATTGGAAAAAATAATAGATTTCACACAGCGTTTCCTTTTTTCTGCTGATTAACTATTTCTTCAATGAAACTTGACACATATTCCTTTGCTTTTTTTATGTCACTTAACAATTACTGCTGCTTTACACTTCACATTCGAACTGTTCAGTCAATTTTGTTCTTGATTTTGAAATCTAGACTATTTCAAGTGGTAGCTGATGGCACGAATATACATGCACACATCGTATCTGCAATTTCTGTAGTTCTCCACAATTCTTTGTATTCTTCTACGGTTTGTCACATAATTCTTGGACACAGGATTACGAATATGTTGGTGACGCGCCGCGTAACTGAGTTATCATGATTTCTACATCTCGTTGTTCTTTCTTGATATTTTCAAGGAATCTCCATATTGATGCATGATGGACGCCCACCATCTTTTGAAATTTCGAATGGAAGGCTTCAGCGGCATTTGTAGTTCTCTCTTCACCTGTAAGAGTGCTTTCATAAACATTCCACAACTCCGGCGGGAAACGTGGAGCGATAGGTCCTCTTCGTCCTCTAGCAAGTCTTCCTCTAACGTAATTCGATTCCATGTAAGGAACGACATCTTGAACTGTATCACTCACATCTTCAGTAATGTTATCAAAAGCATCTAACAAGTCATCCAATGGAACGAAGGGCAAAACAAGTAGCATTCGCACTTCGTTTCTTACTCTTAGATTCTGAGGTCATTATATTCTGGTACTAGTCCCTGATTACAACACTGACGCCAAATAGCTTGTGTGAAATGGAATAAACATCCTTTCACCGCTGCATCTGGAAATGAATCTCGTGCTGCGTTCACACAACCTGAAAATCCCTTAATATTTTTCTTGGTTGAAGGCGGATCCCATGTTCATTACCATAATAGTTGAGCACTTCATAAACACGCGAATATGTATCTTCAGTCTTCCTAACAGTGAGACAATACACAAATGGAAAGTAATGTCCCATAAATATTCCATTTGTGGTGAAAAGTTGAAAAAAAAACACAGATTAGGTACAGTTCTAAAGGTGCCATCACAAAGTATTCTGTCACTTTCAGCTAGGAGAACGAAATCGTGATGCGTGAACCACATTAGAATTCGGTTCAGATCACACTCAACCCAGAATAAACTGAAAAAAAAAATATCGCTTGCTTCACTGTGTACGGTTGCATTATCACACACTGTTGAAGATTTGGGACAGACGAGGTCGGTTATGCTGCTGATTTCGCCGTATAGACTTTGTCAACGTATTTCTGTCCGGTAATGGCACCAGTATTGCCTCTTCTTGAACACCGACTGTTTCCCTCACAATTGTTCGTGGGAGGAGCATTAGGCTGCTCTTCAGCATTACATTTCAAGGTTGATCTTAGCTGACGGATTTTCGACTCTGTAAATGTTGTTCCGTGAAAGTGGTCATTTGTACCATCTTTGAGCAATTCCACTCTGTCATCATTGCAAGTAGTGATGCACCGAGCAGAACAAATAGTTCTTTTGTCACAGCACCAGTAGCGCTTGTTGCCGTAACAGGAATGAAAATGATATACATAACCATTATGACTCAGTAGCTTCTAATTTCTTGAGGAATGATAGACGAAGTTTCAGCCATTGCGAATGAAGAAGCACCACGACTTTCACTGAATAAAATCTGAAGTTTCTTCCAACACAAGTACCCGAAAGAACTTCTACCTTTTAAACAAAATTCGAACATAGTTAAAGCCGACTGCTGATATTCTATACTTTTATTTAAGTACTAACGTGCAAAAGGCTTTACTTTAATGTAAACCGGGAAACCAAGTTTAATGTTTCTAATAAACTGAAACAAAGTTAAAGCAGTATATTAAGAGTATTAATTTAATACTCTGCTTTTAAAATAAAAACACATGTTCTGCCACCTTGTGTTTTTAACTATAACCAATGCCTTAAATGTAAATAAATGAAGAGAATAATAAGAGCAAAATTTCCATAATTTATGTATGTTGAAAATATCTCTGGACGAAATGTCTTTTGGACTAAATGGCCTTTCGACGAAATGTCCTTTGGACCAAATGTCTTTCAGAGGAAATTTGCTTTGGATGAAATGCCTTTTGGACTCAATTTCTGCCAAATTGAGATATACGTGCCATTTATTTGTTCTTTGAAGAGTCTTTCTAACAAATCATCATCCAATATAATACTCCGTCTATTACAAGCAAATCTTTATTTCATGTGTAAGTTTACGCAATGTTGATTATGAACTTCTACAACGTAACCAGAGAAGGTTCTTGCCTTTTATGGATGTCAGAAATAGAAAAGTATACATAAAATGTCACTTATCGCTAGTTCTGAAAGCAATCATCATTGACTGCAGCACATTATGTCAACGTTCCTGAAACTGTGGGATGCCCTGGCCTGGCGGTAAGACTGTGGGACGCAAAGAACGCAGCGAGTGCCTGTCGCAAGTCTGCCTAATTTACGAAGGATTTTCCACAAAGTCGATTGTCTAGGGCAGTGGTTCCCAACAATTGTTTTTCGAAGACCCCTTCATACTTCGCCAACATGTCGCGGACCCTCTAAAATCCCAAATCGATTTCAAGTCATAAATTAAAATTCTAGTAAGCGCTTAATGAATTGATCATCATTATTTACTTACCTAAACATAATCTTTTTTATTTTTATTAATTTAGTCTGGTGTTTTGTAAGGTGGCGGCAGGTCACAAAATAAAATAGTCATGCAGTACAAGCCAACATTACAAGTAATGATGTTTAATATACATACAAAAGAAAAATCGAATAGTTTTAATTCTTAGTGCGATAAGTGGAATCTATCCTTAGAGTTCATTATTTCTTAAAAGTTAGGTTCGGTACTTGACACTTTTACTCTGAAATCATACTGCATGTCAAGCCGATTTCTGTACTTGTTTTTCATATAACACAAGGTTTAGAAAGCTTGTTCACACCGATATGTGGTTGCAAAAGGAACGAGATGTTTCAGTGCCTTCTCGCCAAGTTTCCTGAAGTCCTTACGAGCAGTTAACCAAAAGTTGGCTAGTTTTCCATCGCTAAAAGCACTTTTCATGGTACTACAGCACGATAACTCCACAAGCTGATCCTGTTCCTCTTCTGAGAGGCTAAGGATTTTGTCTATTTCAACACAGCTAAATGGATTTCGAATCCACCAGTCATCGGGTTTGGGCTCGGGAAAATATTCCCTAAAAGTGGTGGCTAAACTACGGAGATGCTCGATCATTTTTTCCTTTGCCCGGGAGGCAAAGTTTCATCAGAAGATTCCAAGAACTGTTTCAAACTAGAAAAGTTCGTAAAAGATTCTTTATCGATTCTTACTGCCCAGATCTCACACTTCTTTACCATATCACTGACTTCGTCTTCAACTTGGAACATGTGTACGTCGTTTCCTTGTAAGCTTAAGTTCGAAAGATTCAATTGTTCAAATCTAGGTAGTCGGTCATGCACAGTCAAGAAAAGTAATTAAGAAAATCAACGTACTTGCTGTCGATAAGGAAGATTCGGACCTCGTCTCTAGGCTCAAAAAACCTTGTCAAGATTTTACCTCGAGAGAGCCAACGAACACACTTCAGTATGAATAAAAAGCTGCTCATGTTCACTGCCCATCTCTTTGCATAGCAAGGGAAATAATCTGGATTGAAGAGGTCGAGTTTTTATGTAGTTTAAAATTTGTACAACTTCATTGAGCGTCTTCTGCAACTTTTCAGGCAACCTTTTAGCTACTAAAGCTTCTCGACGGATGCAACAGTGAGTCCATTTCATGTTAGGAGCTAGTGTTTGAATCCATGCTCGAAGTCCTGTTTTGTGCCCAGACATGGATTTTCCACCATCTGTTGATAAACCCACACATTTTTCCCCATGAAATGTCATGTTTATTTTTTTAAAAAATCGTTTCATGCAAAGAAAATATCGTCTGCTGTTGTATAAATTTAAAAAAAAGGAAAAACTTCAAATAACTGATCTTTCCATACATAACGAACAAAAACTAGCATTATTGATTTTTTGATATGTCTGCGCTCTCATCCAATTGCAGAGCAAACATGTCACACATACTAAGCCTGGTCACTAATGTTTCTTCAATATTACTTGCTATATCACTTATTCTCCTTTGTACAGTATTGCCAGTATTGTTGGAGAGCGGGACACTACTGACCAATTGAGCGCCTGCATTACCCAGCATTCTTTTGCACAGTATTACAGCTGCCGGTAGAATAAGCTCTTCAGCAACAGTTTGTCCACATTTTCCTACAAGCTGAGAAACCTCATAAGAGGCAAGGGTTGTATTTTCATTCACATTTGCACCAGTATGCAAGGCCATCGCTTTTTGGAGTTTTTTAGTTCTCCCAATTTTATTTTTAAAAAATCAAGTGACTTATCTTTGAACTCCGGGTGCTTTGTCTCGAGATGCCTACGAAGTTTTGCAGGCTTCATGCACTCATTGGAGAGGACTTCAAAGCAAACAACACACTGAGGTTTAGGGTTATCCTCAGTTTCGGCATATGAGAAACCAATGTCAGTTGTACTTCCTAATTTTAACTGGAGGCCTAACGCTGCTTGTAGAAGGGTTAGGTTCACACGAACTCACCTGAATTTAACTTCGACCATCTATTTCGTCCTTTTCCTCTTGGTCTGTAGGCGTAGGCTATCTCGTTTTAAGGAGCCACTTTTTAACCAACGGTCCATTTTTCAGTACAGCATTTAATGCGTTGTCCGACAAATAAACCTTTATAAACTATTGTAAACCGCACGGCGTACACTTGACAAAACTTCCACTGCCACGAACGAAATGGTGTTTGGTGCGTCAGAGCAATTTTACATTACTTTCAACATTCATAACAATCGAACTAAACACTGCAAGAAGTTTACATTTAACATAAACATTTACCACTGTTGCCAGCATTGTTTGAGAGAGTGGTAGTACTTCTCAAAATAGTTCCCTCTGCGGAGAGAAACCTTGCAGAATGAATAGGATTACCAGATTGTAAAAGTAGAAAAAAAATAAAAGAAATTGGCCTACATCTACATTTTGCATTGACGACAGATCACATTTAATACTAGCGATAAACATCAATAATTAATAGCAGATTATAATAATAAATATTTCCTATTTATAAAATCAAAATCCGGGAATTCCAAATTTTAGTTGACTAAAGTCCATTAGCAGTATAATGTCACGCGTTAACTCTGTGCAGTAGCAAACTTGAATAAAAAGACTAGGGCCTACATCTACTCTTAAAAGGTACGGCTAGTAACCCTAAGATCTTCTGTATCTCGTGTCCATTGCACAATACATCACAATAAATTTCTTCATTTTATTTATCGTTCGTCAGTCCGTTGTAGAATTTTAGGAGATTCTTTTGCATAGCAATAATTTGAGAATAATCAAATTCTTTTGTTTAACAAGAATTTTGGAGGGATAAAAATTCAAGACATTTGTAAGGGTCTGCTAGAAAGGAGAAAACAAAGGTAGGAAGAAAATAAATTCACTAGTGACACATTCAAACATTCTATTAAACGCTGCGTTTCAGATAATTCAGCATTGATATACGGATAATACCTTAAGCCTAAGGCCACTTCAGTCCAAGGTTCGCCGAAAATTGAAATTTCCGGGGTCGGTGCACAAATATGACCAACGTACTAAGGAAGATTCTGGTGCCCGTCACCGATGTGTTAAGACAAACTACGATTTGATTTTTTAAATTTATACAATAATGTCTACTGAAAGCTAGTTTAAGATAAAATCTTATTTTCCAACAATAATTCGCGGACCCCCAGGGGTACGTGGACCACCTTTTGGGAACCACTGGTCTAGGGAATTGAAGAGGTGATAATAAGTTGCCGCAATGTCGACGGAGTATGCTAAGTGTCACAGTGTCTCCCAGCCAAGTTGTTGTATGGTATCCCTAGCCACTCTCGCAATATGGACCTTTCATTGTCGGCAAGGAACAGTACACCCTTGTGATTCACCAATACTGACTGCAGTGCCTGATGCCGCACATGTTCCAACTGCTCCAAGTATAGTTCTGCAGTGATGGTTTGGCCCAGTGGTAGCAGCTTGTCATGCAACTCTTGGCGACTACTGCACCAGATACAGAGTATGATCTTGCGTGAGTGTAGAGCTGGTCTTGTGTTGTGAGGCACAGAGTCCGGCGGTGACAACCAATGTCTGGCATGCTTGGAAATCTTATAAAGGAACCAGGTTTCGTCGCTGGTGAGTATTTTGTGATGCCGAGAAAGCAACGACAATTAGGCTATCATTCGTTGGTCGCTGTTGACTTCTGGAAGTGTGTGAGGTACCTAATTGCTTGCTCAACTTGTTCGCCTTTCCTATGTGGTGCAGGTGAACTCTGACTGTTTCATCAGAACCCTGGAAGCGTACACAATCTCACCACATGTTTATTTGCTGTCTTGTTCTATGACCGCCTTCAGGTCCACGTCATCCACTGCGGGATTCATCACACAGGACCAAACTCCGTATCTGAATATCGGGAGCCGATGCCTTGTGGTATGTTCATTGACGGCATTTTCCTTAATGTTTTCGTCGACTTGATTCGACTGCGGGCAAGCCCACCTTAAAGTCAAAAAGCCTAAGACCTGAACCACCTGCCTTCTTCCACTGAGAAGAAGATAGCAGTCTTCTTCCACTGAGATCATAATCCATAGAGCACGTAGAATTTGCCTGGTATTTGCAACTTCCCATACTCCCTTATAAACAGCAATATTTCTAAGGGCAATTTTTCACCACCGGATAGACAATTTTGTTAACCTTAGATTCTGGCAACTTGACATATTATTATTGCACTCAAATGAAATGTGCAATTTTTGAAACAACCCAATAAATTCTATAAGTGACGCAATCTGTAAATCACATAAAAATGCTCAATAATGAAAACTATAAAACTAGTCGTCAATCCCAAGATTAGCATGATAAATGTAACTCCTAAATGAAACAAGGAATATGGAACATTTTCTTCACTTGTAGTCTGATGCAGAAAAGATGAGATGTGATTTTCATCTGTTAACACGTGTGTAAATCCAGCTTCCACTAAGCTTATGATAATTCTATTGAATCTTGGAAGATAAGGAGAATGCTTGGGAACAGTGAATGTGGCTGGGAGAAGAGCAATATTATCATTGCTGATATGGAAATTAATTTCTCTGTCCCTTGATTTTAATCGTTTCCTTAACACCAGCGCCACCTTGTCCAAATCAATCACTATAGTGCGTTGATGCTTTGCAAGATGTATGATAGATGTAGCTCCATCAGGCGATATCTTAGATTTTACGGCAATGTTTCGAATAATTGGGTCAGAACTCTCTGCGATAACAGGCATATAAGTCCCGAATACTTCTATTGACAGTTCTGACTTTGCAACATCCTCCTTACTATCAATAGCTTGGTAGAGGTGTGGTTTGACTATAGAACTTAACAGTGCGCTTTGATACAAGGAATTTATGATCAAACATGCTGCAATAAAGAGGAGAAACAAAAATCTGAGTATCCTCTTCTTAGGCTGTCGAGGTACTGATATTTCGAGTGCTACCGACATTATATTTAAAAATGTTTGAGAGAGATTTGGCATTTCGTCTTTACTCAATACCATATATTCAGAAAATCGTTGTGCTAGAAAAGTAAAGAAAACCATTGCTGCGTATAAAATCCACAAAGATTTACTAAATGGAAGAAAAAAGCTCAACCATTGAGGGATTAGTTTGGCGCTGGGCGTAATGAATGTCAAATGGTAAAAGCAGAAAACGTGGGAAAACTCCATAAACTTCCACAGGTGTTCTATAAGGCAAGCATAATCTGATGATATATCTGCGTATGAGCTAAGGTTATGTAGGGAAAGCATATATGATTTGTTTTGACCTACAATTATGGGTGTAAAATTCATATAATTCACTATAGATTCCAAGAATATATCATTTATGTGAAAAGATCCGTTGGTATAGTATGTTACTGTAGGTATCCATTGGTCACGACGGTACAATATACGAATAGGATGTCCATTGGCGTTAGAAGTCTTGTCGTGAAATAGTAGTTCAACATCTGAAGCCATGTGTTCGAACACATTATATTTCTGCACGCGATCAATGACGGAGTTTCGATTCTTGAATGGATCATATGATACGAAGACAACACACGATACCTCATTCTGCTTTGTTGGATCTTTGCAGTTCTTTCGTCTTATCATAACTTCAACGTTTAATAATTTCAATTTCCAAAACACATGAAATGACTTATGCAAGCTAATGTTATCTATAGTCTCTTTAGCGTAACTAATTAGAAATTTCGCTCTTCCATTCCAGTAACTCAGTTTTTTAATATTAGTGAGTACAAATGTAAGGGAGTCAAAGTTATCAATGAATATGATAAAGCAGTCACTTTTACCAATAAACTGATCTTTGTGAGAAGTTACTTTTGGCTCCGAGATGTTGTTAGGGGAAACAGATTGAACTATTAAAGGTATTGTAACTTCTCGAAATAGGTTCTGGAGATATATGTCTTCTTTATCTGAGTGGTGTGATGAAAGTACGATGCTCGGTTTAACGCAGTGTAGAGAGCATACGGTAGCCAAAGCTTCTGAAACATCTTGGTTAAAATCCCTTTTAGCTTCGTCAACATTTTCCCAATAGACCAGTGAATAGGTGTATTTGTTGGTCATAATCAATATAACTGTTATCTCAGTTACAACATCCATCATCTTTGATTATTTCTATTGTAAAAATCTGAAATAATAAAAAATCATTAAATATTTAGAGAGAGCTAAAGTTCTAAGAACTTATATTTACTTGGAAATATGCACTAAGAGATGAATGGCATAAAAATTGGGCATATATTACTGACAATTTTATTTATTAAGGATATGTTTGCAAGATCTCTGGATAGATTTATGTATCCAAAGTAAAAAAGAATACAATGATAGAATCAACCGATATTATGAGAAATTTGAAGGACAAGACGAACAAAAGGTTTTCAATATATATAATTTTTTTAGTTTAAGTCCCAATTATAACAAATACCGAAAACAGTTTGCTAGACAACTAAGGCATCAAATCCATCCAGATACTCGTAAAATTTCCTGTGCTTTGAAATTATGTACATAATATTTCTGAACCGGATTATCACATTAACAGAAATTTGTGAGGAATTGAAATCGACCGTTTGGATTTTGGTCATCCATGTGATAAATATTTTGAAAAAAAAAATCACTGCAATAAATTTACGTCAATTTCTTAATCGACAAAATATACTTGTTGTAGTGCCTGACTATGAAGCCATGCCCTTTAAATAATCTTGAACCATTGGAGCTCACAGCAGACTTGTGTTCAATGCACGCTAATAGATTGAAAATACACCTGTTTTTTCTAACAATGAAAGCCCGATATAATTCGTAAATTATTTCAAGGGTTAGTTTTCGTACATTTTCTCCAAAGATAAAGATTTTCCTAAAAGTATTTACATTTGTACACGATAATTTTTTAAGCGCATAGAGTTCTGCGCTTTAAGATATCATACTCGCTTAACAATAAACGGAAATTTAGGGATATGACACTCAAAAAAAACAAAAACAAAATAATGAGAAATTGTTATTTGCAATCACATACGTTAACAAAGGTCTTTGTGTAATAAATATTATTTGTTTCCTTACGTATAATTTACTTTCCTTGTACTTCTTCAATTCTAAGATAAGTGTGTGAATTATTTCCGTGATAATACACTTAATATAATTTCGAGATATATATTGTCAAAATATTTAAACAGAAAAATAATTTGTATCTTTCATCCTTCACATCGGATAACAGTAGACAGAAATTGTATCTAGTATTCTTTACTTATAAAATATGCCAACAAGATTTAGAACTTCAATAATAAGCTAATATTTCATTCCAATAGTACTGTAGGATTTTTAATAGAGCGCTAATTAAGAAATTGTTATGTATTATCCTCATTAATTAGCTTCAAGGAATCTATACAAGATAAAAGCAAATTCGACGTACTAGTAGGAAATTACATTTCCAGCCATACGAACTAATGACTTCTACTTCATTAAAATTATAATTACCTTGCTTTTTAGAGTAATAATAATCCCCTTGAAATTCTTGCACAGGATATAAGGCCAACCTTCAATATTGGTATCAATCGAAATATAAATAACTTTATGTTCTATCAATAAGTACGTCAATATTCACACAATATTAATGATCTATATAAACAAGTGATCTATATAAACAAGCAAATCAACTGAACAAGAGAAAATATCTGAAGAAAACGACATTTCAGTAATATTTATTATTTCTTTTTCTTTTGACGTCATCGTTTTCTGGATGTTGTTTCTATCTGGTGAATCACCAACACGAAAATATTGTATATGTGAACTGTTGATGAAATGTTTTGTAAGAGAAACAAACGCTTCTACTGACACTTGATTGTTGTCAATAAATTAGATTCGTTTATACACTCCTTTTGTATCGATATTTCTTGCTTATATTGTAAACTTTCACATGTTTGAATTGGGTTGTGAATAATGGTTTTCTTTATTATTATAAGGTGACAGACACGACGGAATATTATTTGCATAGGTTGTCGTATATTGATTTTTAGCTTTACCTCATATGTTTCTGTGGATAACAGCAAGAGAAAGGATTAAGGACATTATCAGTGCTGCTCCAACCTACCTCTTTATTCTAGAAATAAAAATATCTGTACCCAAGGTAAATAGTCCTATAGTTACACGATACATTATTAACGTAATTCACTAAAGTTTTTTTTTCTTCAGTGATCAATATCGCAATCAGTGGGCAGGAATTAACTTTCCCTTAAAGACTTAGTAGCTCTGGTAGAATACTAATGATGTTTATAAATACTTACTCATAAGTACATGACCACCCTAATTAAGCAATAATTCCGAAAATTTTTGTTTTACTTTTGTTTTGTTAAGAATGCCAAAGATATATTTCAAACTAAAACGTTGAATGGATTACATGGATTAAAATTAAAATTTTGAATTCTTTGTATTGTTTAAAGTGCGCCCAGTTCTTATTAGTGGTCACTGAACTTCGCAAGAAATTTCGAACATATATAATTAACTCCAAAGAAGATTATAAATATTAACAAAACTCCAATATCTTCTTTGGAGTTTTGTTAATATTTATAATATAATATAATTTTTGTTGACATCCAGTAAATTATCATATATTAGCTTTTATAAAAAAAAAACAAGAAAATACAGAGAACTATGCAAGTCCATTGTACATTTATACCACAAATTGTTACAACAAAATACAATAGCAGAAACACTTGTCTAATGTGATTATAATCCAATTATGTGTTACAAAACTGTCTTGTTGTTCGTACGTCAACTTCGATACAACAAAATTTATTGTTGAATTTATCTCTTATAACACACTATGAACAAAATTTCGATTAACAGGAAAAATGTTAATGCTTTCTTAACGAATTATTTCGTTAATGGCACGAAATTGAATAGTACAAACTAGGATGAATTGCAGCAAATTAACAACCCAGTTCTATAAGGCCGTTATTTTTTATTGTATGAGGAACGTAGAAAGTTTATTGTAAAGGAAAAATCAGATTCATTAAATAAATGATGAGACTTAAAATTTCTAACAATGTAATTTGAATCACATTGTGTGAACTAAAAACATTCATAACTAATTCATCACAATTGAATTGCTGTTATACAAAAAATGGTTAGCAGTAATTACACTAAAACTCAAAGCAAGTAGATTTACTTAAATACTGTGTTCTGTCTACAGACACCAACCCATGCCCCATATTTTACACCAAGTAGACTTGCAATTGTGTTCCTAGTTGCTCGGTTATATTTAAAGCTAAGCAAAGTGGAGACAATATATATGGTATTTCCTACACTTGTATATTCATCCTTTAAATTTAGTTCTCATCTACAGAGTAATCAAAAAGTCACGCGAGCCATGTAATATTTGTTTTCTATTGTGTTGCAAGTGACTGGTGGTGATAATTGAGGCAGGAAGCAGTGTAGAGGTCCACAGCAGGTTGGTGTACGCTCACTTGAGGAATAGATCTTCATTCATACGGAGTTTGAGTTACGGAACCACCGCGGCATGCTTCGCAGTAGCGTATCTGAAAAGACACCTCCGAATAAATCAACAATTAAACGTCTGTATGATAAGTTCAAGAGAACAGGGAGTGTGGTTGATGCACCCCGAAGTGGCAAATCAAAAGTTCTCACAGAAGACAAAGTAACGGATAACAGTGCAGCAATGGCCATAAGTCCGCATAAGTTCCTGCTGTGCAGGTTATCTGGCCAGAGTAGTGTGTCTTATGGTACAGCTCATACCGCTGTACGAAAAGCGTTGAAAAAATTTTTCGTGCAGGAATTAGTGGAAGATGATACTGTCGTTGGTTTATGGAACACGTGACGCCTAATGGGGAGGAGTTGGATGACTGGTATTGGTCTGACGAGGTATGGTTTCACCTCGACAGGTACGTAAATTCACAAAATTCCCGTTATTGGTCAGTACCTCATGAGACTCCCCCTCACGCCTAAAAGCTAGTCGTGTGGTGTACCATGTCTCGAAAGAGAATTTTTATTATTTTTTCGAAACAACAATGAACAGTGAATGTTATCTTCGGATGGTCATGCAATTCTTTGATTCTATGACTGAAAATGAAAGAGCATGGTTTCAGCAGCACAGCGCACACGAGAGGTATGGGCTCACACGAGAGCCCATACCTCTCGTCTGAGCATGGACTATCTTGAATCTGTGTTACGTGGGTGTATCATTACGAAGCCACTATGACCGCCTCGGTCTCCAGATCTCACTCCGCCGGACTTTTTCCTCTGGGGATTTCTAAAGTCTGCGGCCTACGTAACGTATCCACACACCTTGGATGAGCTGAAGACGAATATTCAACGTACTGTGGACAACATTTCATGTGATACACTTCAGAGGGTCTTCAGAAACATGATCAAAAGGGGCACATGCGTGAGAAAGTGAATGATGACCATTTCCAACATCTTTTATAGTACCTCCATGGTTTGAGTGACTTTTTGATCTCCCTGTACTTGAAAATAAGTGTTGTCAGATAAATTTTGATGTCAAAGTTTATTCATCAAAGCTACTCGCATATAAAATACCTTTCGTTGCATCTGTTCTAGAGCTTAAGGGTGAATCGTCGGCACCAGGATGAGAATCAAGATGCTGCACTGCGTCCTGTACATCAGGACTCCTCGAAATATTGCTTCGGCATTTTACTGAAGATGTAACGTTTCTTTCAACCACTTGATTCCATCCTTGCATTTCGTCAGACTATAAAGACAATATTTCAAGTTAGTCAAAAGAACTTACTTTCACAGTTTTGTTTATTAATTCTAGCGTTAGTCCATTCACATACTATTCTTGCACACCAGTCCATTAAAAGCACTATATATGTAGCTCGTCCAACGGCTCGTTTCATTTCGCTTTAACACATTTCATTACACATCATTTATAAATGTTGCAATTTGATTAAATTCATTATCACATATTAAAGCAAAACGCTGTCAGTGATCATAGAATGGTTCTTTCTCACCACACACACACAGGTGTCTCCTCTATCGTAAAGCACCTTTCTGATATGCGAGTTCTAGATGGCCATATTCAAAATATCTTGCAGATATGCGAGACGTTTTCAACAAGCAAAAGTAAAGCAAGAATTGAGATTTGTCATGTCAAACCGAGCTATGTTGCATTGTCAGTGAATTAGGAGCGAGTCCAATGTAGGAACATAATATTCATGCGAGCAAACATATTAACACATAAAGAGAAGATTGTGAAATATAAACGAAAAGTAGAGATTTTGCATGATATTGCAAAGTGACTTTCACACTCTGAAGGCACAACAAAAACACCTCATAGAAATGCTTTCTTTACGAGACAAAAAAAGAATGATTTTTCCGAACGTGTCAATTTACAAATGTTTCTAAAGTAAAACAAATACACAAACAGACAATCGTATAGGTCATTTTAGGAAGAATGTGGAACGAGCTAAACTTACAATCTATACATTTTCTAAATAATTAAAATGCGGGTCTTGTCAAACTCATTTCTTAACATTCTTTTTCATTAAAGATACCGTAAATTGAAGCAATTGTTACGTAAAAATTTAGACACTTTTTGCCACAAACAACGATATTGCATAGAATTTGTCAATATGTTTAAGCGTATTTCTATAAAAGTATGAGGGATTTGAATTGTTATAAAGATCCTAATCGAACATCGGTGCTACAAAGGGTCGGATTAACAGTGTAATGACCGGACGGGAATCGAACAGACAACCCCTAGTCCCGAAGGAGAGCACGCTTGCCCGCTACTGTAGGGACACCCGAAAGAACATTGTTAAGCAATGTATGCGGATTTTGACGATCGTTTAGACTGATTTTAGCAAAGTCGAATAATTCGGATTAAGGATAATATGAATATAACGGCTATCTAGATCACGAATAATATACCAATAGAAGATGATATCCAGATAGCGGATATCCGGATGCTGAATATCCAGATTGATAAATCCGGGTAATCGTTAGAGTTTAAAATCTGGATAATTTAATTTAGATAATATGTAAAATCTGGATAGATACTGAAATTCATGTGAAAAAATGCGATAATATCCGGGTAGAGGTAACTCCTTTGGCGTGAATAACGTAGGCAGCTTCTCCTGGGTGAATGTCTTTCTACAATTTTGTTAATAATAGAACGAGGGATTGGGCGAGCAATCGTTCCAGCTATAGAATGAGGGAGTTCTTTTGAGGCATCCCTTTTTAGGGAACAATTTCGGAAAGGCTCTTGCAGCCTTGTAATCTAGGTGCTCTGGGTTCGATAGCCAGTAAAGATACGCGTAGTTTGGAACACTATTTAAACTTTACTTCCTGTCCTTAGAAAGTCAGCTCCATTTGAATTCAGTTGATGGGAAACATCATCTGTTCACCTCACCGAGGACCTTCATGTCATAAACCTACCTCCGATCATAACACACATCATAATGTTTTATATGCTTGACTGACAGTAACATAACTTAAGAAATGTTATAGATCCTTTAACGCAGTTCTCTTATTAATATGGAAAAATATAGATTTACCTATTTAACTTGACAAATATTCAATTACGTTCCTTGATTGCTCCCTAGGTACGATTTCTTAATGATAATGATGTTTGGCTGTAATTATGAAGAAATGTAACTCATGGTAAGGGTATGCAAGAGAAATCCAGTTATCATTTTGGCCCAGAGAATGTTCAATATTGGATATAGTTCATCTCTACTAAAAACAGTCAATGAAAACTAATGGCCATTCTAATTGTTTTTATATTTGGGGTTTCTTATGGTTGAGGCATTTGATCTATCTCATGTGTGCGGATTCTGACCATTATTGCGTTTCGGGTTTCTGACCGTGCAGCGAATTCTAATAATCTTTTTACTACTTTAATTCCCTTATGTAGACTGTTTGCGAGGACATTTAAAATAAATCGGTAGCAGGATAAGTTCAAGTTGGTTTTGTACTTTCCACTCGTCCTACAATACGCTTCTATAATTAATATATTATTGCATCTTATTAACACGCTTTACATGGAAAAGATATATACTATTTTCTGGACTATACATTTCAAATAAAAATTAAAGTACAATCACCAAAAAAAATTGCAAGAATTTATGTAGCTCGGTGTCGATCTTTGCGTATTGGCATAGAGCAGTGAACGAGATACCTTGACGTGCGTTTGTGGTAGTTTTATCGATAAGTATTAACCACTTTCGACTTTCTGTTTTCAATTATGCTAGGGATTATATTCCTTTTACCAAGTGGAAGAAATCTTCACCTTCTGAAGTCTTCTGAAATGAAGTCTTCAAATAAAAATGAAATGAAAATGGTTAAAGAAAATACTCCATGTGGAAATTCAAACAAAATGCTACAATACAGATAAATGTACGTATGAGAATTTGTTATACCAATATGGAAGAAATAGAAACAAAACGTAATGAATAAATAGAAGAACGGTCTATATTTTCTGAGGCGTAGGTCTTTATATTGTCCATTATATTAAAAGAAACAAACAATAACTTATCTTTCCAATGATTGAAAATACAGTTTACAAATCATTAATTGATCACTTTCTTCCCATTGTCACAGTGTTACTGTCCAACATATGCTCCACTTAGTTGTATATTACAAGTTCCAAACTTATCACTTTGCATTCGGAAGTGTCTGGGTTAGAACCAACTGGCCATCCATAATCACTAATGTCTTTTAGAACTTCCACGCTGATAGGATGATACCTTCAATGGGTCATGCCTACTTTCTCAACCAATCCCTGTCTTTCGATATCACTTGTAAAAGGGACTGATTTCTGCAGATTGACACAGAACAATACACATACTTAAAGCTGAAATTTTGAGAAAGATAAGCAACCTTCTTCTCTGAGAATACAGAATATAAATAAAAGTTCACATAGTATTATCCCGATGTTTGGTAACAATTTCTCATATTCCCCCTATCCGATGCAAGATTGGTACAGATGATCTTTTACGATTGACTAAACAAGTTTGCAACCATTTGCCTCTGGAAAATTTTAGCATATCCGGAAGTCATAATTTCATTATTGTATTTAACCGGAAATATACAATTCTTCAACCAACAATATAATTTTTAAAATAGTGCAATAATTAAACCACATAAAAATATTCAATAATGAAAACTATAAAACTAGCAACCAATCCCAGAATTAACATAATAAATGTAACCTCTAAGTGGAACAAAGAATATGGAACATTTTCATCGTTTTTAGCTTGAAGTAAAAGAGAAGAGATATGATCTTCATGTGTTAATACATGTGTAAATCCAGCTTCCACTAAGCCCATGATAATTCTATTGAACCTTGGAAGATAAGGAGAATACATAGGAACGGTGAATGAAGCTGGAAGTAAAGCTATATTATCATTGCTGATATGGAAACCCATTCTTTTGTCTCTTGATTTCAACTGCTTCCTGAACACCATTCCTACCTTGTCCAAATCAACCACTATTGTATCTTGATAATCTGCAAGACGTGTGAGCGATGGAATTCCATCAGGCACTGCCTTGATTTTCTTGGAAATCTTTCGCATAATTAGTTCACTACTTTCTGTAATTACAGGCATATAGTTCTCCCAGACTTCTATTGGGAATTGTGATTTTGCAACATCCTCCTTACTATTAATAGCGGGATAGATGTGAGGTTTGACTATAGCACTTAACAATGCACTTTTATACAACGAACTTATGATCAAACATGCTGCAATAAAGAGCAGAAACAAAAATCTGAGTATCCTCTTCTTAGGCTGTCGAGGTACTGATATTTCGAGTGCTACCGACATTATATTTAAAAATGTTTGAGAGAGATTTGGCATTTCGTCTTTACTCAATACCATATATTCAGAAAATCGTTGTGCTAGAAAAGTAAAGAAAACCATTGCTGCGTATAAAATCCACAAAGATTTACTAAATGGAAGAAAAAAGCTCAACCATTGAGGGATTAGTTTGGCGCTAGGCGTAAAGAATGTCAAATGGTAAAAGCAGAAAACGTGGGAAAATTCCATAAGCTTCCACCAGTCTTCTAAAAGGCGAGCATAATCTGATGATATGTCTGCATACAAGCTAAGATTATATAGAAAATAAATATATGATTTGTCATGACCTACAATTATTGGCGTGAAATTCATATAATGCACTATGGATTTTAGGAATATGTCATTTATGTGAAAAGATCCGTTGGTATAGTATGTTATTGTAGGTGCCCATTGATCTCGAGGGTATAATATACGAATAGGATGTCCATGGACGTTTGTAGTCTTGTCTGGAAACAGTTGTTCAACATCTGAGAGCTTGTGTTCTAATACACGATACTTCTGAGAACTATCTAGCATTGAACTTCGACTTTGAAATGGATCGTATGATACAAATCCAAATCGCGTGACATTATTCCTGTTTGTTGAATCTTCAGAATCTTTTCGTTTCATCAAAATTTCAACATTTAATAATTTCAATTTCCACAGCACCTCAAATGACTTGTGTAAACTAACGTCACCTATAATATCGTTAGTATAAGTAATTAGAAATTTTGCTCCTCCATTCCAAAAACTCAGTTCTTGAATGTGAGTGAGTACAAGTGTTAGTGATTCAAAGTTCTCAATGAACACGAAAAAGCAGCCACTTTTACCAGTAAATGCATTTTTATGAGAAGTTGTTATTGATTTTGAGGTACCATTAAGTGAAATATATTGAACTGTTAAAGGAGTTTGAACTCTTCTAAATATATTCCATAGATTGATCTTATCATCTGAATGGAGCGATGAAAGTACGATGCTTGGGTAGATGCAATGTAGAGAGCATGCAGTAACTAAGACCTCTGAAACACCTTCTTTAAATTCGTTTCCAGCTCTGTTAATATATTCCCTGTGGATCCATGAATAAGTATATTTGTTGATCAGAATTAATGTAACTGTTATTCCTATTATGCTATTAATCATCTTTGATTATCTGAATGGGTTGATCTCTTTAACGAAGCCTGAAATAAGAAACCGCATTAAATATTTCCAAAAGCACTCATTTCTATATTTGTAAGAACTTACAATTACTCGGAGACATGTACAAAGAGATGTTCACGTACCAATATGAAATGCATTACTGACGAACATATTTATAAAGTTATGATTAAAACAACTAGTGATCACGTTGCTCAATAATTAGCATGAAAAGTAATAAATATAGAATTATAATAATATTGAATTAACATATATTATCATAAATTTTAAGAGTTAACATTGTTTTACATTAATATTTAATTAGTAGTACAGATACCACAATATATTTGATAATTCCGCAAGAAGTAAATGTGACCTTTAGTGTCTAGATTTTCCTATAGCTGTATAGCTATGTTAAAGTTAAAAACATTTTAACAAGTAATGTTTAGAACTCTATAAAAATTTCTACAAATAAAGCGAATTTGCATAATTTTGGAATGTGCTTTGAATCGAAAGGATTAACTATTATATGGATAATCCTGTGATCAGAAGAACAAAGTCAAGAAAGAGTTATCTTTGAAGTGGATTTCACAAATATGTATCCATCAAATCAAATCAAATTAACAGTTGAAGCTTAAATTAAACTTGTGTTAGATGCGTGTTAAGAGAGCTGACCTATGTTTGTTACAATAAGAGCCAGGAGAAATTCGCTTGTGGTGTGAATATTGTAAATACTGTAACTGTAAGGGGGAGTTTTAGTAGATAGCAATTTTTCTACAAAATACAATGATTTTTAAAGAATATTTATGCTTTTTGACAGAATTATCTCAGACTAAATCCATTAAAATGTTCAGTGCTTTAAAATATCATCGTCGCTTAGTAATAAAAAGAAAGGCTAAAACAAGTATAAGCATATGAGATACCGTACAATTAATAAAAAATATAATTTGCAATCCCATAGATTAACAGAGGTTCCGGTCAAATAAATATTATTTGTTTCTTTCCGTATAACTGTATTGCCTTGTACCTTTTTATGTTAAGAACAAGGTGTGCATTATTTCGGTCCTTAATTAATTTCCGTTGTAACTGAGCTAATTAATTTCCACAGATGTTGCCAAAATATTTAAAGATGTAACTATTGTGTACCTTACATACTTCAAAATAGTACAACAGAAGTTAGAAATTGCATATAGTATTCTTTACTTATAAAATGTCCCAATATTGGGTTAGTGCGAATGAAATGTCCGTCTGAGGTGTGTCATTTTCAAAGGCAAAAAAATAAAACTACATTACCTGGTTAATAAAAGTAGTCGCTATCTGTAGCCATACACTGTTGCCATCGCTCAACCAACGATTGGATTCCGTGGCGAAAGAAGACTGGAGTCTCCGATGCGAGGAAATCCTCAACCGCGTGATGCACCACCCAATCACCAGGGAAGGTCTTCCCTGCCAAAAAGTCATCGAGATGCCGGAAGAGGCGGTAGTCAGTGGGGTAGAGATCGGGGGAATACGGTGGGTGAAGATTTCTTATTGGAACTTATTGTGAGCCTGCATCGTTCTTTACGCGACGTGTGGGTAGGCATTGTGATGCAACATGAGGACACCATGTCTGTTGACCATTGCTGGATGCTTGCGGACTATCTTTCGGTGCATTTTATGGAGTTCAATACTGTAACGATCTGCAGTGATGGTTTCATCTCGCTTGAGAATGACATGATGGATCACTCCCACCACAGACCGCCATTCTAGTAACAACACTTTCCGTGGGTGGAGAGGTGGTTTAGAACACAGTCCTGAACGTTCAATCATTATATTGACCGTTTACTACTATTGTCATAGCAGATCCATTTTTCATCTGAAATATCAGTGCGATGCAGGAAACCTTCCCGTTTATTCCTTACATTCAGAGGAATGCACAACTCCAGACGGCGATTCCTGTTGACCTGTGTCAACTCATGTGGCACCCTTGAGTCCAACTTTTTCACCTTACCGATCGCAACTGACAGTGGTATGGTATATGCCTAACTCGTCTACAATGGCACGAACACTTTTCCGAGGGTCCGCTCTCACTGTCTGTGTCTCTGAGCAGATCATCCGAACATGTTGTTGGTCGGTGCCCACGAGGCTCATTTTGCAATGTTGGGTCACCAGAACGAAATTTGTCCGAAATGTACTGTTAATGTTTTTGTGGCTTATTGTGTTGAATGGCCCAGTTTGAATTCATAAAGAAAAAGCACTCGCAATTTTATGTTGTCTATGGTTCACTTTCATAGTACTCTGTTCAACAACACACTACTTCTTGACTGTCTGGGTACGCCAGCCTGTTTGCTGGGCGTATGCAGAATTTGTGACGTTAGACGCGAGATCTCAGTCGATCCCTGTGTCGTGTTGCTGAAGTGTGTTTCGCACCAGGCGTAAATGCGGTAATTTCATCCGCACGAACGCAATAGAACCTACTCAATAAATCAATGTTGCGTTTTAATAATACTGTGGAATTCTTTAAAGGATCGTTAAGAAGCCGTGATGTTTTATACTCATTAATTATGTTCAAAAGAATCGGCAAGACATAGAAGCAACAATTATAAATTTACATTTCTAACACTACAATCTAATTTGATTATACCTCATTAACATTTACATTATCATTACCTTCCTCTTCCGAGAAACATCAATCTTCTGGAAATTCTGGAATAGAACGAAAGGTCAGCCATCATTATTTAATGTCGATATCAATCTAAATGTAAATTAGGTTATGTTATATTAATAAATAGGTCAATATGCACACAATAGTAGTGTTCTATATGAACTGTTATTATTTTTCTCTTGACAACATCGTTTTCTATCCAGTGAGTGACAAACACTTTCGTTTATATTTGAATTGCGTTGTGAATTAGGTTTTTCTTTATTATTTGCATTATAAGACGACAGATCCGATGGAATGTTATTTGGATAAGATATCTGGGTATTGATGTTTATTTTTAATAAATATTTGCTTGTGTGTAACAAAGAGAAAAGATACCATATTTGATTAGGGAAATGATTAGTATTACACTATATAACTATTTACTGTCGAGATAAAAAGACTTATCAACTGGGGTAATTATGTTATAGTTAGAAGAAATACATTGTATTAAGAACGAAATTCTCTTAAGTGGTTATTTTCAATGCCAATGAGTCACCGTGGCTCAGGCGCTAGTTTCAAATCCCGGCCAAGACATTCTAAGCTTTTCTCGTAATGTTCTCATGCCTGGCACTCTGATGTGTCAAATTGTGCAGCAGAGAGAGTGAGTGTCCTTAGTATTTCTGGGCACCTTGGGAGGTAAAGTCGATCGAGCGTGGACTTTGTGTCGTTAGACGAGAATATATGGAGCGCTACCTCCACATCGCGCATGCGCCGTTGGAGGCGCGTGCGCATTGCACAAGGTATAGCTTTACCTTTTAATACCAGGCTCTATGGGGCGGAATAATCTTTCAGTTAAAGACTTACCAGTTCTGGCAAACCACTAATCGTATGCACAAAGTATTACTCATGTACCTACACTAATTGATTGCAAGAACTGAAATGCATACATATTTACACACCTGAAAAATACAGAAAATTACTCGTTCAAACATAAATTATATCCATTATGGACTACGGGGATTCTTTACAATGATATGTCTAGTGGCGATGTAAGCTTCCTCGGCGCTCGTAGGCACAAACTTAATGTGCTCCCTCCTCAAAAAAAAAAAATAGTATTTACAGTATCTTTACAGGTTAATATAAAAATTAGTGAACATATTGAAATAAAAACGAAGGATACAAATCTGTATAAAAATATTGTACAAACAATTCATTTTCTGTATGTGCTATACCTAAAATTATGTAATGTATTGAGATATTAAATGAACCACTCACCAGTTATAAATGAAGCTGCTTCCGCCTCACTTCGGTTGCTGCAAACTCTTGTATAAGTTCTTCAAAGTTGATGTGTTCATCAGTCAAGATCACTTGTTCAGTGTTTGATTACACATGGTTGAACGGAAATAAGTATTCAGTCTTTTTAGAGTCGAAAACGAACGTTCAAGCTGAACAGTTTATTACAGCAGAACACAAAACTACTCTTAATGCAATGTCCACATTTGGAATCACCAGCTGCAGATTTTCTTTCCGTATAAATACTATCATTTCTGCTGGCAAACCACAAATTCCTCTGGTCTTCAGAAGCCCCGCAAAATGCACTTATTCATTTGGGAAGGTTGATTCCAGATCAGTTTCATATGCAACCAGAAAGTTAGCTGCGCGTTTAAAAATGGCACAAGAAGAACTTTGCAGAAAATTACTGAAAAACATGAAGTTCTTAGGCATTAATTTATAGCTTTCCCTTCTTCCAATTAATTCAGCGTGCAATTTATCAAGAATAGGGAGAAACACCTCAACTTTAAACTTTTTTCTTTCTGTTACAACTATCTCATTGTCTCTTACTTCCATCGGCTTGAATGTTACTTTTTCTAAACCTTTTATAGCCTGTTTAGTTGATTCAAGAGGGATAAGGCCTCATTTCGAACAAGTGGTTTCTCAAAATATTCATCGTTCCCATGAGTAATGCCTTGCATTTCATTATCCCAGTTTTCATATATACATGTATAAGCCTCTTGCTGACCAACGTGTCTGTGATAAAGATTTTGGTGTTTTGCTTCCTGGATACATGAAAGAAACAAGAGTCCCTGCGTTTTGCTTAGCTGAAAAAAAACTGTCAATATTTTGAAGCATCGTGAAAAATGAAGATGCTTCCCTACAACTGTTTGCTACACTACTTCCGACCAAATTCAAAAAATGAGCTGCACATGGCACGTAATACGCTTTAGAATTTATTCCATTAATTCGAGCCTGTAAATCTCTATATGCCCTGACATAGTGCTGGCATTGTCGCACGACTGACCTCTGCAATTGTTAAGGTAAATAGAATGTCTGGTCAACATATCTATTACTGCTTCGGCTAGATTTTCAGACTTGTGACCTGGATTTGACAAAAATGAAAGAAACCGTTCAACAGGTTTACCGTCTTTTTCCCATATCTTAACACAAAAGCTAACTGATCAGTATGCGAAATATTAGGAGTTGAATCAACAATTATGAAGAAATATTTGCTTTGTTTTATTTAATTAACATTTTTATCTCACTCTATCAGCAAGTAGTTCAATAATTTCACAAATTATAGCAGACAGGTAGCTTGTATGACCTTTCCCATGTTTCCATAGCGTTCAATATGTTCTGCAAGAAATGGATCAAACTCGGCAACAAGCTTTAGAGACATCATGTATTGCCCATTGTGCAGAGAATTGATTTGTCTCTTCGTGACCACGTAAGGGAAACACGCGACTTGTCAGCTTCTTTACGACAGAAAAACTCTTCTTAAGGCATTGACTCAGTACGTAAGTTCCGTCTGAATATGTGATTTAAAATGGCTCTCCAAAGTCCCAACTTTGTGTCTTGTTAAGAGTGCCAACTCGCAGTTTTACCTTCTTGAAAATTTCTCGTGTGATCTTATAATATTTGAAATGTTTTTCCAGTCTGAAATGCCGTGTGTTGCGATCTTTATATTCTCTTGAACCACCGACATGATGCACGAATATACTAAATAATTCTGCAAAATTGATTTACCATTTAAAAGTTTACGAAAAGAAAACACTCTCATTTAAAAATCTTGTCTTTCCTGCTGAGTTTTTGCAATTTAGAAAATTCGTTTTCAGCATTCTGATTTATTCCACGTCTTAGAAGAACGTCAATTATAGACTCATTCAGACACTACACGGCAGTATCGTCACTAACGAAATTGTCACTATCACTGTCACAATCAAGAACTCTCCTGCGAACTGATGGGACACTGCTTCAGGAGCAGTTTCTTCCTCCACCAAACCTTGGTTGATTCTCTTTCACGCTTTTGGTTTGTAAGTTTACGATAAGCCGACCCATTTAACTTTGTACGCTTCACGTGGCTGGATAAGAAACAACCCGACAAATCGCAAACGGACTAGCAACTAATGGAGTATCCAGCAACTGAATGCACCAGAGAATACAGGAAGACAAAAACTAGTTCCATCGAGTTACAAATCTCCTTAATTATTTACTGCATCTCGTAAATACCCGTCTGCGCATGACAGAAGTAGACGAGTAGATTAGTAACACTGTTCAAACAATCACTTTTGCCGCCCACGCGAAAGCTGCACTCACTTATCAGCAGTCTCAAAAATAACCAGTTATATTTTCTTTCGCTCTGTCTTTTTCTTTTTAATGTGTTTATTTTTCTAAGACTGACATTGTAACCATCACGTAGAAACCTGATTATCACCAATTAACAGTAAACGATGCACATCGTCGGCGTTTTCGTTCAATACATTCTGCTTTAGCTGTTAAAAAATTGTGCCTTCTTAAAAGTTTTGTAAGAAAGGTTTGGAGATAAGGCCTTTAAGTACATATTTAATTTTTATAATAAAAAAACAGAGTTGAAAGCTATGAATATTTCGACAGGAAAATTCCTTCATTTTAATATAAAAACAATTCCGGCTATTATTCTTGATATTCTGTAAGAAAAGATTTGCCGCCCCTAGGCACGTACTTTCTGGGCCTATTTTGTAATCCGACACTGGATATGTCAACTACTTTATCAGATTTTCTGCAGCGCGCACAAAATTCTTGCATTCTTGCCAAGAAATATACTAATCCTCATAGATTAAAATGACCTTCCAAGACTTGAAATCAAGGAGAATTCTTCACATTGTTTGTCAAGTTCATAATGCAGTCATGAAAACTAGACCGCAATTTCTGTCAAATCTCTCTCAGTTCCCTTATAATAAATACATAAGCAGAAGATTTTATAACCTTTCAGTAATATCGAGACGTAGAGCATTTCAATATAATAATGCTTTTGTTGCAAGTGAAACACTGTTGTGAAACTAAAAAGGAATCAAGTCGTTCCTTTCGAGACGAAGAGGCGTATCTAAAAATATTATCCAAAATGAGTTATGACTATCCTCTTGATTATCTCCTCGAGCTCTACAAACTTTTCAACATTACTAGCTCTATGTCGTATTTAAACGAGCTTTGGTTACTTAGCTATATAGTTTAAAACGCAGCTCTTTACTTTAAAAACTTTAAAACGATCTTCTGAGAAGCGTGTAAAATTAAATACGCTCCTTCGTTTCGAGAGGGACGAACTGTCATATTCCAAAGATATTACAGTAAGATATTATCAGCAGCAATTGAATCCAGAAATTTATAAAGTTAGCCATTTTTGTAAAGAAGAAACAATTTTGCAGTATCCCTCCTTCATTCATTTTGAGACCGATTGGACAGATTGCCTCACAAAATAGTGTGTACACAATTGTGTAAATAGGCGAATAAATCTATTAATCATTTGTAAATCTACTCACAACTTCCTTGTGATATGACCGCAGTATACCATATGCATCATACCTAGATTATGTTTTCATTTATGTGTGCATATGGGTTAGAAAGGTGAGAATTCAGCTTTACATTTACTTGCTTGTATAAATGATGAAAGTGTATCATATCAAGGTATAATACAAAACTCTGTTAATCATGTTACTAGTATTGTGAAAGAGAAGACTACATACCCTTACCTTGATCAGTAAAATAAATCTAATCAAATCAACTTGATAAACGGTTGAGAATGTTTCATATTACATTCGATTATGGATTCTGTAATAAAATAGGGACCTGTGATTCTGTATAGGTTAACTATTTATTCCTTCAATTATTCATTCTTATAAATGGTTCTCAGTGAAATGAAAATGTTAAAGATGCCAAATACTATAATGGAAAACCGTTTTGTTGGAAGTGGAAGGAAATTATAGTTATTGTGTCTGATGCCAAACGTAAAACACAAATTATTTCTATTTCTTGACATCCACTTTCGATGTTAAGCTACAACTGATATTAAAACCAACTTTTCTACATGCAATATAAATGAGATGATCAAATAACATATCGTCACCTTGGAGCCAGTAGGTACTATGTCCACTTTCTGGTAAAATGGTGTTAACAATGCAGTCAAAGACCTGGTACTGAAGGGTATCAACCCCAAAATTACAATCTCACAAAACGGCCTCCAAGTGGCTAGGAATGTTAGAAGTTCAAACTGTAAAACGTTTTCTTCACAAAAGTAGCTAAAGTGGACATAGTACCTTCTGGTTGCAAGGTGACGATATGAAAGTAGATATAAAAAGAACTGTATAAGTTTTCATTCCTTAAAATAAGAATCGATAATAAATATCAACCGCAGTTTACAGTGACCGCAATCACGAAAAGCAAACAAAACCATTTTTAAAATTTAAAATTCCTGTTTTTCTTAGTAACACCTGTGTTCAATTCTGGTCAGATATAGTTAAACCAGCAGTACTTTAACTAATTTCAGATTACATACTCGTTGGTGGGCTTTTGATATGAGCTTATGTTCCATTAGTTATTCCTTTCCCGTTCGCCTGTAGTCTTTCAGGGAATTCAGAAAGGTATTGTGCCAGTTTACGATACGTACATTTTTCTCTTATTGTATGTCAATAATATGAAATTAACTTATATTCCATTTCATTTAACGTAAAACTATTATAAATATCTTATGTAGCATCCAATATAATAATATTTAAAATATGAAATATAATTCTCGCCTGTAAGGGTACGATATCAAGATTATTTACTTGTCATATGATTTGTCAAGATTTTTAACTTGCACAAAAACAAGGAACATAAAATTTAGGCGTAATGAACATAAACATAGCTAATTAAACAAGATGATAGTATAATATACTTGGAATTCATTCAAACGGTTAAGGCTTGTGTAAAGCAAAGATTTCCAACGTTAAATGACAGCATTATCTCTGTATTTTTCTAATATATTTTTTATCGTTACACGAAATTGAAATATGGCTCTTACAAATTCAAGCCTAGAGAGTTCAAACTTTCAAGGAAGAAAGTCCATAACCATTTCAAGAGTTACGTGCCGAATTTTCATTTTCTTTATCTTCACTGTTGAAAGATGTTCATTGTTGTTATGAAGACTCAAATCTATAATAATGTATCAATAATGAATAAAAAAAAATTGAAACTCGGCATTGTTCGAACTCTTGAATCGGTTATGAATTGTCTTCCCTGAAACTTTGAACTCTCTAGGCTTGAATTTGTAAGAGCAGCATTGAAATTTCGTGCAACGATAGAAAATACATTAGAAACATACAGATAAAACGCTGTCATATAACATTAGAATTAGTTACTTTACCAGGTGTATGCATAAGTACTTTCCGATTTACCTAAGAGATGGCGCCAGCGAAAACTACGCAGCGTATTCATTTGACACATACGTCATTTTGTTCGTCTGACATTAAACTACAAACACACACAAGTTGAGTCCGCCAAACACTAGCCTCTTTGTTTTATCGTTCAGTGATCATGTCGAAGTTTGACTTCCTGAAAAAAAAACATTTGCGGCACGCATTGCTTTTCTTATTTAATCAAAAGAAAAAGGCTGTGGAAAGTCATCGTGTGCTGGTAGAAACATATGGTGAACACGCTCCATCGATTAGAACATGTGAGACATGGTTTCGACAATTTAAAAATGATGATTTCAATGTGAAAGACAGTGCGCACTCTGGTAGACCACAAAAGTGCGAAAACGAGCAATTGCAGGTGTCAGACGATTACGAACAATGGGGAAGATCAATGAACTCGGTAAATGGGTCCCACACGATTTGAATGAACGTCAAATGGAAAATCGCAAAGTCACTTGTGAAATGCTGCTTGAACGCCACGAAAGAAAATCCTTTTTGTATCGAATTGTGACGGGTGACGAAAAATGGATTTATTTTGAAAACCCGAAGCGGAAAAAATCGTGGCTTTCACCTGGCGAAGCCGGTCCTTCAACACCAAGACTAAATCGCTTCGGCAAGAAGACCATGCTTTGTGTCTGGTGGGACCAGAGCGGTATTGTGTATTATGAACTCTTGAAGCCCGGCGAAACCGTTAATGCACAACGCTATCGCCAACAAATGATTAATTTAAATCACGCATTGATCGAAAGACGACGGAATGGGCCCGGAGACATGGCGAAGTGATTGTGTTACACGACAATGCATCGTCTCACACAGCAAAACCAGTGAAAGACACCTTGAAATCGCTTGGATGGACATCCGTCCACACCCGCCGTACTCCCCAGACCTGGCGCCATCTGACTATCACCTCTTCGCATCATTGGGGTACGCGCTCGCAGAGCAGCACTTCAGCAATTTCGAAGACGTTGGAAAATGGCTCGAAGAATGGTTTGCCGCAAAAGACAAGCAGTTTTTCTGGCATGGTATTCATCAATTACCTGAAAGATGGGCGAAATGTGTAGAAGCCGATGTCCAATATTTTGAATAAAACAAAATTAATTTCCCTTGAAAATTACGTGTTTTCTTTACCACAAAAACCGGCAAAAGCTTATGCATACACCTGGTAAACTAACCTTAAGTAAACTAGTTTTGTTATACGAGGTGTTTTTTCAGATAGTTAATCTTACATATAGGGTTCTATTAAGAACAAGCCATAAATATCCATCTTTCCACACTGTAAAAATTAACTTATGTACACATTGAATGCTTTAATTTTCAATAACATGTAGATTTTTGTAGATTTTGTGTACAATATGTTATTATAAACTCAGAGCGACTCATTTTTTATAAAATGTCTTCAAAATATAAAGAGAAAAATGACAAATTTTCTGGTCTCTTCGTAAGTTGGTTGGTTAAAGCAACCCGAGATAACTGAGATGAGACGGAAACAATGATAGAGCTTTAATCACGCTCTCGTTATTTTGTGTATTTCCTGGCTTACAAGTTCTTTTTGAAACATTCCGACTTGTGTGAACATATGGTCAAAATATTTTCAAATTGTGTTTGGAGAGGAAAAGGCATGAAGTAATCAAACGTTGACTTATTTAAAGTATAAAAGAAATACAATTTTATACTGTCTAGTCGTCGACGAGAAGTTATCGCCTTTTGACTTGGCTGTTTTGAAACTAATGCAATCGTTTCTAAAGCTTTATTTATCTTTAATTCTGAAAAAAAAGTACCAGGCAGATCAGTGTTGGAATTAATGAAAAGTTATTGAAAATAAAATTTTATTTAGTTTGTCCTAAACTTTCAAGAGCGTTGCAGTCAAGTTGTTCTATTTCTTCAGAAAGTTATCAGAAACGTTTCGATAGATATATGGCTATTCACTCCTTTACTAGAGTGCTTCTTTTTTTACCTGGCAAATAAAGTACACTATTTCTTTCAGGCGTTGTGTAACAGTTTAAGAAGGACTCCTCATCCAATGCTTTTCGAGCCCCAGCTTTATCAGTTGACGTCAGCTTTTTGAAGGTTTCAATGTAGAGAGTGTTTTTGAAAAGTACGGTTTCTAGTTATTCGAAGAAGAATATAATAATGCTCTGTTTTCTTTACAATTCAAACGTCTTGTATATTTGCAGAATAAGACTGTAGAGATTTTTCATCATAAAACAATTTAAGTTTCAAAATTCAACAAAAGAAAGAAATGCCTACCTTCTAGTTTCATCTTTCGATAAAACAGTAAATGCACAAAGATTTCCTTTTATTTGATATTATATTTTTTAATTCTTTTTGATATAGAACATAGGCACATAACGTTTTGTACCTGAGAGTTAATGAATAAAACTTTTCACACGCTTTCCACTCTACTCTTACTCAACGTATTTCAATGAAAGCATCTTTGTTTCTAACCAAAGGAATTTCATAAGCTTGAGTGTCCACAAAGAACATGAAATAACAGTATTACTAATAGTACAGTAATTTACAATCGATTACACAAAGAAATAGTCATTCAACAGTATAAAAATACGGATGTCAACACCCTGAATCAATAGTATCTCTATCAGTCGCAAAGGCAATTGTCAGTTTTCCTAATTAAAGCTACGAAAGTTGATAACAAATATTATTAATGAGAACAAAATATACGACGAGAAAGCACTACTGCGTAATTACAATAATTATTTATACAAAACAAAAAATATGAGTCAATTTAGTTTATTACTCTTGGGAAATATATTGAAGAATGTGGATCAATATATACTTGATGAGAAAACAGTATGACTCGAATCTGTTGCTATAACATTATTTATATTCCTTTGTTTATAAGAACTAAGAGATGAAATCTAGAAGCATCGTAAATATAAAATTGATGTAACCAACATATTGTAACAAGTTAGACAAACAAAGATTGAGCAAAAATAATAATGTATGCTTTTTAGTTTGATGTAACGAAACAAATATAAGAGCTGAATTACTACTAATAAAAAAATAACTGAATTCCCACATGATACAAATTTTACTGAACAGTTGTCTTATGTAATTTGTTATGGATCCTTCAATTTTTTACTATAATAAGCACAAGCTTAATAAGTTAGAGAACGGATTTTTTCATTTACACATTTGTTAATAATAGGCTAGGCAGCGTAATCTACACGAAAAGTTGGCAATATGTTAAATATAGTAAATAATCTAGCAACAATTAGAAATATCAGTACCAAAAGAAAACAAAACAGTTTGTTATTTCCGTTGAACAAAGCCTTATGTATAGTGTTTTCCAAATTAATAGTTTGTGTTCGTTCTGGCGCAAAGCATAATAAGCGAATCAAAAGTTGAAATTTCTCTCCACAAGGTTCAAGCAACTCGAATGGAAAGTAACTGATCATCGTTTGACTAATTCTACTTGTATGTCCATAACATTGCTTTTATTATATTGTACACTCCGAGTCGTAAATAATTTACGTTACGTACACTGTTCAGTCCAATAGGTTGTTGATGCCAAACTTACCACGTGTGCCAACTCGGTGTTGCTAGATTGTGCAATTTTCATCCTTTGATTTTTTTTCCATTGGTCACTTTGTAATCGTACACTGACTATTCACAATTAAGTACCAAAAACGTATTCCTATTTCAACAACGTATTAGATAAATCAGGATAAATAATTGAAGACGTGAAAGGGCCCAAGTTCATGAAGTGATTTTTTTCGGAAGACACCAAAAACGTTCTAACAGTAGTACCATGGAAGTTAGCAAAATTACTTTTCTGTTGCAATAAATGTTATTGTGTTCTCAACACAGCTGAAGAGAAGTTTGCAAATTGTATTACATAAATGTAAATTCTCCCCCACTGACCACCACCCCTTCCGCTATCTCGATCACTTCCTGGCACAATTGAATTATTTATAGTGTGCGAGTATATTGCCGCTCTATTTTGATATCAAATAATAATATTCAGATATATTATTACTGATCAATATTCAGAGATTCCCTTTGTTATTTTCTAACAGCTGTGAAACTATGTTAACATTCTTGAAAGATCAAAAACTTAATGTACAGATGTTTCTCCACATTTCTACCTTAGAAAGTGATGAGTGATTCCGTGTCTTCTAGTGTTAATAATATTACGCCGCTAGGATTGTGTGCAAACATTCTTTTAAATAGTACATGAAACATACAACTGATTGGTAACGAGTCGCTTCACGTTTAACTTTATAAGTGACCTACTTTTGTCACAACAATATATTGGTAACTTACTTACTTACTCCTTGGCGCTACAGCCCTGGGTGGGTTTTAGCATCATCGACAATCTGCCTCCATTCCTTCCTGATTCTCATTTTATCTCTCCATCCCTCCACTTTCATGATCCTCAGGTCCTTCGTTACATCATCCATCCATCTTAATCTAGGTCGTCCTTTTCTTCTTCCCATGAACAGTCTTCGTTTGCAAACTTTCTTTGGCATTGCTGTGTCTGTCATTCTTTCCACGTGCCATTCTTTCCAGCCACTGTATTTTCTGTGCTTTTATAAATTTATCTATGTTCACCTTTTTGATTATGGAATTAAGCTCGTCGTTGTACCTTCTTCTCCATCTTCCTTCATCCTTTACTGATCCAAGTATCATTCTAAGTATATTCCGTTCAAATGTCCTTAGATTTTCCTCTTCTTTTGTTGTTAGTACCCAGGTTTCTGCACCATCTGTTACCACTGGTCTAACTAGCGTTTTCTAGATCAATACTTTCACTGCTTTGGATATTAATTTACTTTTGAATAACAACATATTGGCATAATATGCTTTATTTCCACGTTGTATTCTATCTTGTATGCATGTACTCATTCTATTGCTTCTGTCGATTATATTCCCTAGGTAACTAAGCTTTTCGAATTTTTTATCGCCGATGATCAGATTTGTGACCTTTTCCGTTCCTGGTGACCTATTTCAATATATTTTGTTTTTGATACATTTATCTTAAGTCCTACTGTTCTTGATTTTGTTTCCAATTCTTTATATGCCTGTACTAATCTTTCACTTGATCTAGTAATAAGGCTATGTCATCGGCATAGGCGCATATTTGGCAGGATTTTGTGAATATTGTTCCTCTCTGATCGATGTCTTTAACGGCATAGTGTAGAGCCAGTATAAACAATTTTGTTGATAGGGCATCTTCCTATTTCACTCCTTGATCAAAGTTGATGTTGCCCGTTAACTTGTTGCTTATTTTCATCCTCGCTTGGGTATTATCCATAGTCATTTTAACTAGACTGCTTAATTTCGGTGGTATCCCCATATCCTTTAATGCTTCGTGTAGTTTCCTCCAGATTATGCTGTCGAATGCTTGTCTGAAGTCTATGAACAGAATGTGCAGTTTCGATCCATGCTCAATATGCTTTTCCAATATCTGCCTGATTACAAAGATCTGATCTCTTATACTTGTATTTTTCCAGAAACCATATTGATATTCCCCTATTTTTTCTTCCGCTATCTTGTTGAGTCTATTGTTCAGAATATTGGAGAAAACCTTATCAGCTGTACTCAGGAGGATAATGCCTCTGTAGTTTGAGCATTCCTTTCATCCATGTTGGGCAGATGATTTCAATATTCCAGCTATTTGGCATAGTTTCCTTTCCCAGATTTGTTGAATTAGTTAAAGATTTTACTATTACCTCTAATCCATTTTTATCAGCTCGGTTGTGATGTTATCATTTCCAAGAGCTTTGTTATTTTTCATTCTCTGTATTGCGTTTGCTACTTCTTCCTGTGTATGAGAGTTGCTATATGTGTCATCATCTTCCTGTTGTTGTTCCCTCCATTATCCTAGTTGGTCTAACTCCTCTTCCACTTGCTTTTCCTGTTCATTTAACTGCTCTCTAAAGTATTCTTTTCATCTCTGCGAAACTTTCCTTTCATCTATTATTGCCCCATCCTTAGTTTTGCAGTTTTCTACTCTAGCTCTATAAAATGTTCTCCTCTCATTCTGATTGTCTAGTGCCTCCATTTCTTCGATTTGTTTCTTGAGATGCTCTTTATTCTTTCAACACATTTTGTTGACTTTTCTACACATTTCTTGATAATGTTCGCAGTTCGCCCTTGTTTCCCTTAGTAGTATCTTCTCTCTTGCTTTGTTCTTTTCTCGGATACTGTTACCCATTCATCGTCATTCCATTCGCTGTTCTTCTTTTCTCTTCCTTCTCCGATTACTTTTTTGCTGCCTATAGTATAGCTCTTGCTATTTTATTCCAATCTGTTTCTACTTCTTCTGCTCTTCGATGACCTGTTTGGTGGTCTCCCTTTTCTTCCGTTATGTTATTCTGGAGTCGGCGCTGGTATTCTGCTTGGGTTTCCTTGGGTTTTAGTTTTTCTGTATCCTACTTTTTAGTTTTTGCCTGCCCAATTCTTGGCGCTATTGTTATTCTTTCCTGCAGTTTTACTTTGACAAAAATATTATCAGAGTTGCAGTTAGGCCCTCTACATCTTTGTATATCTGTAATTGATGTGGCATGTCTTTTCTGTATCAAAACATGATCTATTTGGCTCACGTCTCCTGTTCCGGGTATTCGTCAGGTTCCTAGATGCATATTCTTATGTTGGAATGTGGTGCTCCTAATAACCATGATATTACTTTCTGCGAATTGTGCTAGTTTATTTCGGTTTCCGTTTGTTTAATTATGTAAAGTAAACTTTCCTGTTACGTTCTTTAGGTGATTCTTTCTTCCGATTTTGGCATTAAAATCTCCCAGAATTATCATCAAGTCGTCCGAAGGTGTCTTCTGACATGCCCTTTCCGATTCGTCATAAAATCAGTCTTTTAGAGCTTCTTCTTTACCTTCCGTGGGTGCATATGCAGTAATTATTGTTATATTTCTGAATTTCCCTTTAAGCCTAATTCTGTATAACCAGTCATTTGTAGCTTTATATTCTATCACATACTCCCTCATTTTCTTGGTTATTATAAATCCTCGAAGTTCAATTTTTTTCCTAAGAACATAATCGGATTCAGAAAGAACCACTCCACACAAATAGGACTCAAAACATTATCACTAGCGCTACAAAATGCATTTTTGCGTAAACAATCAATCTATACATCATTCCTCGATATAGACGCATCATATGATAACGTCAAAATAGAAACTTTAATTGAGATATTACAAAGAATAAAAATACCCCACAACATAACATTAATTATATGGAAAATTTTAAAGTATAAATTTATCAAAATACTTTTTCAGGAATGATTATAGTAAAAAATATACCCTTCACAATAACATTGCGCAAGGATCATCGATAAGTGCGTTCATTTTTGCCATCTACACAGTCCGACAATTAAGTAATGAGACTGATTTTATTCTGGCGAAACAAACAAAAGTAATTGAATAATACCTGTTTATTATTCGAAGTACATCCCTCCTGCATCAATACAACGAGTGGCACGATCACACAAGGAGTGGAATGACTTCTGCAACTCAGTTTGTGGTATGGCCCGTAATGCCGCTGTCACAGCTGCTTGGATGTCTTCAACCCTGTCGAAAAGTCGTCCTTTCAATGGCAACTTCAGCTTAGGGAACAGGAAATAGTCACAGGGGGACATATCTGGTGAGTAGGGGGGATGATTTAGCACACACACTTGTTTTGTGGCCAAATATTCCGCAACAAGTACTGCTCGGTGAGCTGGAGCGTTGTCATGGAGAAGGAACCAGCTACCTGGGGTTGAGTATTCAGGCCGAACACGACGTATTCTCTTCAACCAACGCTCTAAAACACCTAAATAAAACTGAGCATTAACTGTGTGACCTTCTGGTACAAATTCATGATGAATGATACCCTTACTGTCGTAGAAACAAATGAGCATTGTCTTCACTTTTGACTTTTGGAACGAAGTTTCTTTCCTTTTGGAGAATCTGCAGACTTCCATTCGGCACTCTGACGTTTAGTAGCTGGATCATAACGAAAACACCAACATTCGTCTTCTGCAACAATGGACAGAAGGAAATTGTTCTTCCTACGGGCAGTTGCAATGATCTCACGGGCGTAATCAACACGCGCTTGTTTCTGTTCATCAGATAATGAGTGTGGCACAAACCGCGCTGCGACCTTCTTCTTGCCTAAATCTTCCACTAAGATCTTACGAATTGTCTCCCTGTTAACACCAAAGTCACCTTCCATCATTCTCACAGTCACACAATGATCTTCTTGCACACGTTCACGGACCTTTTCAGTCAGTTCCTCGTTATGAACAGAAATTGGACGACCCGGCCGAGGTTCATCGTCAATCGATTCCACACCACTTTTAAAACGTTCATACCATCTAAATATCTGTGCACGACACAAACAAGTATCACCATACACTCTCCGCATCAACTCAATAGTTTCTGTGCCACTTTTCCCGAGTTTGAAACAGAACTTGATATTCGCCCTCTGCTCCATAACGCTGGCGTGACAAAGGCCTTTCACTTACTGCTGGTACTGACGTCATATTTCCCGTTGTGCTTCACGCGGGACCATGCTGTGTTGCCAGGTCGTAGATGAAGGATTACTCTCTCGAACTCACATATTGGTTTCTATTTTGCATTCTCTGTTTTGTCAGAATAAAATCAGTCTCATTACTTACTTGTCGGACTGTGTATTTTATAGATTAAGCGCATCTACAAATAGGAAACGAAGAACTAATTTTTTTCGCTGATGTTATCACATTAATTTATCACCCCCTCACATACAGTGATGAATTTTCGACATTTCGAGCGTCAGATTAAAGAAAAAATTCAAAATGAAATTCAACATAAAAGTTTAAATTTATCACAAGAAAAATAAAAAATGTTATCTTTATTAAGAACAACACACCTTTAAATTTATAACACAACCGACTCACAAACATAGAAATTATTGAAGAAACTAAATATCTTGGAATATGTATGGTTCAACCACAAACTAAATTGGAATCCGCACATAAATTATTTTCTAAATAAAGCTGACAAACTATTATAATTACTGATAAAGCTACAAACTACTGAAAAAGCTGACAAATTATAATCTATATAAAGCAATCGCTGCCACTAAATGGGGTTCATTACCACAATCTATGATTCAAATATGGAAGCCTATTTATAGAGCTCAGGGTAGAATACTGTTATAAAAACTGCTATATAGCATGTAAAACATCATCAACAAACTTATAGAAACATTAGAAACTTGTCAAAGAAAACTATTACGACGCTGTCTCGGATTAATGAATAGCACCCCAAATATCTTTGTCTATTTTTCCGAATTGGAAAATATCCAGGGGTGGATTTCGGGCCCGGCTCTAAAAGTTTTCAGAGGCCTGGCTGGGCCAGGCTAAATCCCGCTGTAGCTGTTAAACCCCAGTTTTGTTCGGTGGATAAACAAAAATTACTTTATAGAATCGGTCGAACTAAAATTTAAATAATGTATTATCTGAATGTTCAAGTAAGTTTTTAATACGTAGGTTAGTCCCTGACAGTGCCAAAATTCTCACAAGTATTGTCAAGTCTGCTAGCTTTGTGTTTGTTCAGGATTTCTTTCAGAGAAACATCTCCGTAGAACAGTTGTACAGCTCCGAAGGTACTTTTGAAGGCTCCAAAAAATTTGAAACCAGGGGCGGACTGGCGCGACCAGAAACACGGAAATTCCCTGTGTCCCCCCTCACCCGCGCCGGTCCTTTTGTCTTGGAAGCCTAATGTTACCCAATAAAGGAGAACACTTACACCATTCTTGCTACTACTTGTGGCGTTAGGGTCTTGACGGGAGTCTAAAATTAGCAAATTTTACACGCAAGACTTATACATGAAGGTAGTGTTAGTGTTATGATCTCAGCAGGCCTACTGTATCTTACTGCCCTTACAAATCGCTAGAAAGACCCTGTAATGTTTAATGATAAATGTACAAGGCCTTAATACATTCATACTCTTTTCAGACGCAATATTTACGTTATTAAGACTTTGTATTTTGAGACCTGGGGCTGTTTCACGAAAGTACTTGCCAACTTTTCACTCTTAGTTTGCATTTCTGGAAGACTGTATTAAAGAGCGCTAACCTTACGACACAAACCCTTGTTCTAATTCAGTCACTGTTCTATCAATTTGTGCAAGGAGTGTGATTATACTAGGCAATATTCAATTGTTACTAAATTTTTGACTCCCAAAACTAGGCAACCAAACGACAATACACATAAATATTTTGGTGGAAGGTTTGCGGTCTTGTGACAGTCCTCTGGAAATGGAAACCGAAAAGTGAAAACTTGACAAGTACTTTTGTGAAACAGGCCCCTGATCAGTATCAAAGGCCTTTACAAGTTTTGGGGGACCCACTAACATGAGTGGTATTGAAGGCTCTTGAAAGGTGTATTTGGAACCCACGCTCCACAACACCCACTAGCACTAGAGCTCTCTCGTTTCCCGGGTAGGGCCCTTTGTTTACCAGTCCGTTCCTGTTTCAAACTATGTTCCGTATGCTATTACGAGTGGTATAACTAGAATTGTCGGCTCCTCTTCCAAGAAACCTTGTCCTATTATCATCCCCCACATACAATTTAAGCCAGTAATTTATTCACACACCCCAAAGGCCATAACACCCCCAACATTCCCTGATGCATTATTGTAAACACACCCCTTTTGGGAGTGTAATATTTCAAATAGTGTTTTCATACCTGTTCTAAAAAATGAATTTATTACACTCCCCTTTTGGGAGTATAATATTTCAAATAGTGTTTTCATACTTGTTCTAAAAAATGAATTTATTACACGAATGATCCATAACATTCCACTTATCCGTTTATGCTCAGTGAGTGACGATTCAAAGTAAATTTGAAAATTTCACATTCATAATGAAATGGAAAGTTTATTATACTTTTCAGCTCAGTGTTTGGGGACGATGGTTAGGACCACACGTGCATTCAATCTCGCAGAAGCTGGAAGAATTTTGCAGCCTGGTCAAACAGCCAATATCTGTAATCCCGTTACAGAACAAAGAGCCCTCTGTCGGACTTCGGAGGTTCCTTCGACGTTCACTAACTTATTTTGCCCTCTCCCGGCCTCTCCGTGGAAGCGATTAATTTTGCAATACGTTGTCAATCGTCTCCCTCCAAATATATTCCTCTGAACCAGGAAAAAGAGAAGATGTGAGTGATAAGATTGTGAGAGAAAGAGAGAGATAACAGGACAAAATGCTGCTAGCACTGCCACAACTGCTGTGTACATAAAGAATGTTATGACCGCGTAAGGTTGGTGGTTGCAGAAGTTGAAGAGCCTTTCCCCAGACTGGAATTAATGAATGGAAAGAAAGGAAGTTGTGTGAACAAACCAAGATGAATTTTCTCCCGAAATACACAACCCAGTCGGTGTCATAATACAGTGCTTCTCCCATTGCAGTTTAGTGCAGGAGGAATGAGTATAAAATGAAAAAGAAGGCACATTTTCCCCCTTCGTATTCCTTTCATATTCCACCATTCAGAAGTTCATTCAAAATCATTTATTGGTCTTAAATATTTTTTCACAAGAACGAAGCGCCAAGTATGTCGCTAAACACAAGACTAATAAACCCTCTTTTTGTTGTTCGTTTCCGACAACAATAGTGAACATTTTGCGCTGTCTCTATCCTCGACACAGGCTGAGTGGCGTCAGGATAGGGAAACGGGTGAACGAACGTTGTCAGCATGACCCGCTCCTCTGATCTGGATGAATAATACTGCTTTGTACTAGTCTCGCCAAGTCCTTTCCAATTACACCTGAGATACCTTCATAGTTCTAATAGTTCCGGAGGTAAAAGGTGGTCCCTTGAACTTGGAACCCTCCCTTGCGATCTGGATTAATAATATGGACTTGAACTCGTCTCGACGAGCCCTTTTCAACGACACCTCAGCTACCTTCCTAGGCCTAGTAGTTCCTGAGTTGAAAGTAATCGACTGACAACGCGCAAAACGAAACTTCGGGGTGGTCGAGCATGAGGTTAGATCACTCGCTTTTCTTGGTCACGGGCTCAAATCCGGCCGTGGTCCATTGAACGCAGTAGACTTTCGGTGTACACTTTACCGAAAAGCGTAGGTCCTGTCCTGAGAAACTCACTAGCTCGTTTAGGACGTTAATAACAATTCACTCACGGACATAGCGGTTCTATAAGGCTTCACAGTCCTTGTTACTGAAGCCTAATTGAAAATCAATTACTGCCTATTCCGTTATCCTACTAGAATCATGATAGAAGAAATTTTAATATGCATGTCACGAGCTTTCAAATTTGATTAAAACAATTCATTTAAATGAAGTGTCTAAATATAGGTTGTTGCAAAACAACACCGACAAACTTGCAAGGATACATTAAAAAATAATTTAAGAAAAGGTCCTCGTAATCGAGGTGGAAATTTAGGCGCGTTAGGAGCTCTGGTCTGCCGAGAGCATAAGGAAATTAGCTGTAGAGCTTCATATTTCCAATACCATTAATAATAGAGCTTACTCGGCGTGATACCGTCAAAGACTTCAGACCTGCACTTTGCAAAATTGTGCAATGGATGCACAGGGGATTCTCCAAATAAAGTAGAAGATTCATTTCTTTATTCTAAGGACTACCTTCCATCCCTGTCTCATAGCTATCTTAGCTACATTTCAGATCGGGTATTTAGGGAATATCTGGGTATCTCCTACTTCCTTAGGAAAATTCCCTGTCCAACCATTGCACAATTTTGAAACATGTGAATTTTTTAATAGAACAGATTTAAATATGGTTTTCTATTCGTGCCGGAAAACCGGGACCGTACCGGAATCGAGATCTGCGTCCCAGTGTTCCGAAAATAGTTCTCGGTACGTATAAATGTCCAGGTTTGCATCGATGAATAGAAGAAAAGGAAAATTATCGTTTCCTTTCTTTTCACACGATTATATTCACTTTCATTTATGAGTATAGCAGCTCAGAAAATTTAAAAAAAAAATTAATACATAGAACAAAGATTTAATTCAAGTTCACGATTCAACTATTTCAAATTGAATGAAACATCTATTTCATTGGGCCAGGGACAAAGCGTTTTGTTGCTCAATGGTTATTGCTGTCGGTATTACCCTTTATTTTCATCTGCCTCCTGTTTCAGAGATATTTGAACCACCGTTTGAATTTCTTGATAATTTTCCGCTGATCTTAACAACCCTAAGAAAAAGTATACTTTGTTTAATAAAATCAGCAAGGTAACAAAGGGAAATGTTTAAAAATTTACATAAAATAAAAACTTATGAGGTGGATTTTTTTTCTACTATTGATTAAAGTTTTTTTTTAATTTTTCCTTTCTTTTATGCAACAATGGGCACATGCTTCTGTTGCCACTTCGACCAGGGAATATTTTCACAAGTTTAAAAGTAGTATCTCTGTCACTATGATTTCTTAGGTGCAGTTGAATGTTGGACATAAAATTGACGTAGTTTTTAACACAAGGAAGTAAATTAAATTGTTTAACTTTTTTTTTATTTTGCACATTTCAAAAAGTTTCATAAATTGGTAGCGTCCCGGATTTTCACTTTTGAAATATGGCAACCGTAGGTTTGAAGTATTTAAGGATACCATGACGCCTCAATTCTTCTGTTAGTGGTATTGGAAATATCAAGCTCTAGAGCTCATTTTCTCACGCTTTTGAAAGTCTGTATCGCTGAAATGAAGCATTTATCATCTTTTAATTTTCATGTCAGGAATCGAGTGAAATAGTTTTGTTTGTGTTATTTTGCAACACCCTGTATATAACGAAATGGAAGTCGCAACTTCAAATTTTACAAGAGAAGATGAAACAAAATGCCTCAAATTTATTTCCAGCAGAGTGGTTCTCGAAGTGATAATAATAATAAAAAATATGGAACAATATGCAATGGAAACCTCTTATCAGTTACAACTAAAAAGAAATCGCGTAACTGTAAAAATACTTGTCTTACGAGAACTTTAGTTTGATAGAAAATCATTATAAGCATATTGGCATAGTTTTGTAACTTCTTTCAGGATTTCGGTCACATCGCCTCTTCGGGTGAAGTCTGTTGCTGAGCGAAGTCCAAATTTAATCCATTGTTGAGCTTTTTTCTCAGCAGGAAATAATTGGACTTCTAGTGTCTAGTCCATTGGCAGATATGAAAAACAAGACACGAAGAGTAAGCTACTCATATAATAATGTAAGTGATTTTGAATGTCTGTTAGATTCCGAGCTTAATTTCTGAAAAAACTAAAGGGCGCAGGGCCATGTAATTTCGGCCATGTACTGGCCTCGCCGGGGTAGGTCAAAAGTTTCCAAACGCATAGCGGAACAAAGTATAATAATAATAATTATTATTATTATTATCATGTAATGACCTGTTATACTGCCCCAAAATTGTACCCCTTCGGAGCAGTGGGTCAGGCCAAGAAATGAAACCGAAATCCACCACTGAAAATATCCTCTTAGATTTAAAAAGGAGCTATTTACAGTCAAAGATGAAACAGATACGGAACATATCTCACATACCTACAAAAATAACATTCTGAAACATTATCACAACCGCCGAAGAATATTAGCGAATCATAGAAATACCAATATGAATACTTGGTATCAACTTTACTCCATTTATAAAGACGAAATATCTACAATAATAGGAATTTAAACCAACCCTAGTTTCATTCTTCCATTTACCACAACAGCCCGAGCTCACACTTCTATTACTAACTTCCAATCTATGCAGGAATATTACAAAAAATGGGAAGGATTCAGTTTTATTTTTTGCGATGGTTCTAAAACTGAACGAGTGGGCACTGCGATATATGATCCTAAATATAATTTTAAACAACGACTCCACCTACCGGAAGCATCCTCAATATTCACAGTTGAGATACAAGGCATATATACCTAGCATACGAATATATTTACACCTTGAAAGAGAACAAAGTCTTACTACTTACTGATTCCCAATCAGCTATTTCTGCTATTAATTCACTAGGTCATAAACTTTTCAAAACTGATCCTTACGTAACCAACACGCTATACTCTCTACAATTACTTCAGAAACAAAGTAAAGAGGTAGAAGTAACATTTATTCAATCACAACAATTCTCCTTTTCGAATAATATTGTAGACAAATTGGCTCGTGCCGCCACCCAATTACCAAATCTGACTAATATAAAAACCCACTGGACCGATATCATGCTTAAAATCAAGAAAAAAGTAGCAGACTATTGGTAAACGTGGACTATTAACAACATCATTGGTAAACAAATTCCTCAAATATCATCTCAAATCAACCGACCTTTTTAACACCCATCTGCACAAACCTTGGTTTAGAACGTACAATACTACCGATAGACAAACTATCATCTTATTAAACTCTCGTATACATCTCCACAAAAAGAGTAACTCCGGGCAATATGGACCGATGTGCAAAATGAACAAGACTTATCAAAAATAAAACAATGTCGCAATTCAAGAGGATAGGAACTTTCAAAGAAGAATCTCACTAGCAGAAATGAGATTTATATAATCTCAAATTGCCATATAAAGCAGAAAAGAAAAAAGAAAGAAAGAGGACTCGGCAATATGCCGTCGTAGTGTCGTTACGACGCCAAAATTCTATTGTATATTTAACTAAATTCAAAAGTTTTTCGGCCCTCTCTGTGAAAAATCGTAATAATTTGTGTCATTGAATACCTCATCTACGGTTTAATCCTACATATTCTTCACGAATCTAAATTGGAAGTGATTATTTTTATAAAAAATAGTGATTTTTTAACTGTGAAGTAGAGTGATAGGAAAGATCTAGAAGTTGGTGACTATGACATATTATTTATACATAGTAAATTATTTAATGAAAGAGTGGTAATTATTTATATATACATATATATATATATATATATATATATATATATATATATATATATATATGATCAATATTCCGCTTTGGTCAGACTATTAAATTAGTTAACGTGGAAATGAATATCGAACGAACGAATAGATCCATGTTTTAATAAGTAGTGTCTAAACATAGAATGTCCTATTAAGGCGGGGCCATTCTCGCGCAGGCGCATTGTTCCTTAAAACGTAAATATTACTTCCAAGCAGGTGCTTCCAGTTGCCAATTTTCTTTATCGGTAGCATGTCGGAAAGCTAAAGCAGAGAACCCGGGATCGAATCCTGGTAAGGTTTTCTTGATATTTTTTCTTTTAGAAAAATAACTTTTATATTTTTACATTATTTTCTTTAGTTCACAATGGTTCGTGGTCCCGACGTCATACAATGATGAAATTTTGCACAGCGACGTAAGTCAGGTGACAAGACAATATTCCATTGTTACTTTCATATGTTTCTATATATTTTGTTTTAAAAGCATATTTTAATATTTTTTTTTAATACAGACTTATTTATCCTAAAATAAATACTAACCAGCAATGATATAATGTTTTGTTGGTTGCTGAACAATTTAGGATTTGATTCACAAAACAACTTGAAAACAAATAAATAAAAAAGCTTTTTAAAGACATGCTTTTCTTAAACAATTCGTACTGAAAAGTAAAAAATAAATTTGTTTATGCATGACTACCAAACATGGAGCACGCTCTCATATATAGTCACTTTATAAATTCTTCAGTCGGCGCGCCTCATGCTTTTCTTTTTAGTCATGAATAAACAAAATTATTTTTTACTCTTAGTACGAATTGTTTAAGAAAAGAATATCTTTAAAAAGCTTTTTTATTGATAATATATATATATCGCCCCAGACGAAGTGGACATGGAAAGGCCCAAATTAGACCAAAAACGAAATAGACTGCGTTCTATCGATTAACAGGGAAATTCTGCAAGATGTTTCTGTTCTGAACAGTTTTAAAGACTCGAGTGGTCATAGGATGGTAAGATGTAAGCTTAAACTAAATACTAGACTTGAGAGAAAGAAGCTTATCAGAGGAAAACCGCCAATTTTAGATTTGTAAAATCTAGGGAAACACAGACAGACATTCGAGATAGAAGTAAGCAACATATTCAGCGCCTTGGAAAAGTTAAAGGATGAAAAAGACATCAATAGCAGAAAGAAAATACTGAGATAATAAGAGAAACGGCCAAGGAAACAGCAGGCACCGGAAATAAAAAAAGAGCAAAATCTCAGAAGAAACTAAACTCTTGATGAAGAAAAGGAAAGTTACATAAAAAAGATTGACTACATAGAACTAAATAAAACCATAAGGAAAAAAGTAAGAGAGGATGAATGAAGATCTTGTAAGAAATACAATCGAGGAAAACAAGAGCCTGAAGAAAACCAAACAGCAGCTCATGATAGGAAAAAGCAAATAACTGCAGTTAAGTGGCCAGACAGGATCGTAACACGAAATTAGAAGGAAATTATAAAAATATTTGAAAATTTCTACAGAGAATTGTACTACTCTAAAGAAGAGCTAGGAAATGAAGACTCAGAATAAAATGATGTAGATGTCCCAGACGTAATGAAAGAAGTGGATAAACTACTTCGAGGGATGAAGAAAGGAAAGACGCTAGGAGAAGATGGACTCACAGCAGAGATGTTTAAATGGGGAGGTGAAAAGATGAAAGAGGAACTTGCTAAATTATTCTCGATGTGTCTAAGGAAGAGAGAGAATCTGTCAAGTTGGAATAATGCTGTCATTATTTTGTTGTACAAGAAAGGGGACAAAGAACGTGTCGAAAACTACAGACCAATTAGTTTACTGTCAGTTCTATACAAAATGCTCACCAAAGTTGTTTTAAATCATATTGAACGGGACTTAGATATTAACCAGGAAAGAGAACAAACCGGATTTTGTAGTGGATTTAGCACAATGGATCATATACAAACATTGAATGAAGTTATAGAAAGGACTAATGAATATGAACTTCCACTATATTGGGATTCATAGATTTTGAAAAAGCTTTCGATTTGATCTCCTTAGTAGCAGTATTTAAATCGCTTGAACATCAAAGCATCGAAAGTGCATACATCAAGTTACTGTGAAACATTTACTCGACTGCTACATCTGTCATTAGACTACATCAAGAAAGTGAAAAATTTAAAGTTGGAAAAGGGGTAAGGCAAGGAGATTCAATTTCTCCAAAACTGTTTTCTGACGTCCTAGAGAGTATATTCCAAAATTTAAACTGGGATGAAGTTGGAATAAAAAATAATGGCAAATAGTGTATCTTCATCACCTACGTCTCGCTGATGATATAGTCCTGTTTGCTTCAAGTGCAGAAGAACTACAAACCAGAATGGGAGAGCTGTGTAATGAGTTCGAAAATAGGCCTTAAAATATATTTAAGTAAAACAAAAGTAATGTACAATAAATATACTGCAAGGAAGGAAATGAAGATTAACGGAGAGACAATAGGCATAGTTGATGAGTATGTTTACCTAGGCCAGTTCAAAACATCGAATGCCAAGTTAAAGGATGAAATAAATAGAAGATGTAAAATGGCGTGGGGTTCGTTTATTTTCTCATGCAAACTACCAATGTGTCTGAACCGAAAATTTTATAATCAATGTGTATTACCCGTGATGATGTACGGCTGTGAAACTTGGACATTGAATGTGCAAACGACTCAAAGGTTGAGAGTCACACAACGAGCAATGGACAGATGCATGCTACCAACAACCAGGAAGGATAGGAAGACAAATGATTGAATTCACGCACAAACAAAGGTAGAGGATGTAATCAAGACTGCGAAGATAATGAAGTTGAGATGGGCCGGTCACATATCTAGACGAACAGATGGAAGGTAGACGGCAAATGTAGTACGAGGTGCATTCAAGTTATAACATCTCCTATTTTTTTTTTCAGGTCTGGTAACTGATAGAAACGTGCTGTCTTTTTAAACACACGAGCACTCGTTGGCAATGCGTGACAGAGATGGCAGCACCATACGGCACACAGAACTCTAGCGGCAGCGGCGAGAGTGATGACTGTTTTGGATATTTACGATACTCGTAAAATGGCGACGTGTAATAATCCATTTTCCCCATTTGCGTAGTGTGACACCGCTTGGAATTCATCAGCATGTGGTGATGGTGTCATGGATGTGTCTAATGTGCTTTCGTGGGTTTGACAGTTTAAAGAAGGCAGAACGTCGTGTGACAACAAACCAAGAAAATCTTGGCCTCGCACAAGCTGGTCATAAGTATCCAAAACAGTCATCACTCTCGTTGCTGCCGCTAGAGTTCTGTGTGCCGTACGGTGCTGCCATCTCTGTCACGCACTGCCAACGAGTGCTCGTGTGTTTAAAAAAAACAGCACGTTTCTATCAGTTACCAGACCTGAAAGAAATAAGAGGTGTTATAACTTGAATGCACCACGTACTTTGGATTCCTAGGGGAAAGAAACGACCGAGACGACGTCTAAATGTAAGATGGGTAGATGAAATCAAACGTTTTTCAGAAGCTACATAGATGAGGATAGCAGCAAATCGAGATATGTAGAAAGAAAAAAGGGAAGCCTTCATCCAGCAGTGGATGGAAAACGACTGAATATGATGATGATGGTGATGATGATATACGCATTAGGAAATTTAATAAAATTAGTGACCAAGGGCACGTGGAGGTTAGACAGGGGCCAAATGAAAATTTTAATAAAAAGAGGAGGTTAGAAGGAAGAGTAAATAATTGGAAAACGTGTGCGACAATTAATATTCTTGTGAAGAGTCACGGCGGAAATCTGCATACATCAAGCTCTTTGAGAGTTTCATTAAAATTTTGTTGCGACTTACGTCCCCGGCGACTCATTCAATGATAGCGTAGCGCATGGTTTGATCAGATCGTAATGAAAATCATGATAGAAATACATCGTTTTGTGCTATAGCTGAAAATGTTAGCTTTCAAGAGTCAAACGAACAGATGCCAACAGATCAGACCTCAGTAGACGAAGTTTCTGATCCACCAAAGGAAAGTGACGACATGGAAGTAGTGCCTACTGAACTGTGGAAATTTGTTCCGCCCGAAATACATGCATCAATTACAGAAAAACTTGCATTTATAAAACATCATCCAGTTCATCCCAGTGATATCGACACAGATCTTCCATTCAAGGTAAGCAGGACGTATAAACGCTCCCTACCCGATGGCACCACAGTTCCTCGTCAGTGCTTATCATACTGCCTTGAAACCAAGAAAATATACTGCAGTGTCAGCATGCTATTTGCTTCAGACAGAGAAAGCCCACTCATCTCTGGAGTTAGAGTTGATATTAAACATCATTACACGCCTTGATAAACATGAATCTTCCGTTGTTCATGACAGTGCTGTGAAAGCCTATATGGAAATTTGTAAAAGCAGGAATATTGAAACTCTGATCGATAAGAACATGGTTATAAAGCGCAGAAGTCACATCGAAATCAGAAGGAAAGTGATCCACATGTTAATTGATACAATCGTATTCGTCGCCAATCAAGGATTAGCTTACAAAGGATCCATTGAAGTTTCTGCAGATCTGAACAATAGGTGCATCAACCATGGCAACTTCTTAGAACTACTTATGCTGGTTTCTAAATACGACCAAATATTGAAGACACATGTCGATATGGTTATTCAAAAAAGCAAAGAACGCAAGGAAAGGCATTCTAGCCTCATCATCTTTCTCTCCAAGTCGTTCATCAAGAAAATCATAAAGTGTCTAAATTAAACTCGACATTGCAAGTGAACTCAAGCAGGCGGGTATCTTCGGCATAGAAGTGAATTCCACACAAGATGTTTCTGTGTTAGACCAGCTAGCGGTCTGTGTTAGATATGTGGTTAATGGTCGCGTCTGTGTGAGATTATTAAACCCGGCTGTTGCTAATAAAACAACAGGTGAAGCACTTTACCTCCAGGTACGAGAAGAGCTTCAAAATTATATCAACATGAAGTAAATTGTCGCGTGTTCATTTGATGGAGCTGCAAACATGAGTGGTCAATATAACGGTCTCCAAGCTCATCTTAAGAAGGATAATGACGGGTTGATACATGCTCATTGTTGTGCTCATGCACTGAACTTGGTCGTTACAAATTCGACAGAAAGTTGTAAAAGGACCAAGGATTTTCTGGGTCTCTTGCAGAAGACAGCGTTTTCATCTCAGAATCGAATAAGCGCATGTTGGTTTGGACTACAGTTAATAAGGAGTCAACTGAAGGTCATCAACTGTTGCACCGGCTTCAAAAGATCTCGACACGTTGGTGGAGTATGGACAAAGCACTGAACAGTATCTTCGATAACTTAAATGTTCCATTCCAAGATTGTAACAAGTTTTTTACTCTGTTACTCTACCTCTTCACAAATGCAAATAGTAATAATTTTGCAGTTGATGCGACATTCACAGCAAATACGTTGCTCGAAAACTGGTGCAAGTTTGAGAACACTATGGTTGCCTTCATTTATAGGGACTTATTTAATGCTTCGACTCCTGCCTCTAAGTATCTCCGGACAAGTGGTCTCAGCTATCTGGCAGCAAGCCAAATGGTAAATACTTTATACGGACAACTCCTTGAAAAAAGATACAGGTTTGAAGTACTGCGCAACATCGCCAGTGATTTTGGGGCCCACATCAACGAGCGATTAGCAGAAAGGGAAGTCGACATCACTACTGAACCGAGCCTGTCATCAAAGCGAATACCGATTACTAACAAAAGATCTGGGGAATTGGCTGCTGATGAGGAGAGACTGATAAGACACTACACCATCCAGAGATTTGAAATAGATGTTTATTTTGTTATCATTGACACGCATTACAGAATATTAAACAGCGATTTATCTTCAATGATGAACTTATGAGGGACATTGCACAGCTAGAAAAAAAAACCTTCGGAGTACCAGAGTGTCTCGTGACGATGTTATGATTCGAAAATTGGCTCAACTTAACGTTACCAATCGGGCTGAGTTGTGTCGAGAATTAATTCAGTTTGCTACCCATTACGAAGATTAAAACAGTTTAAAAATTAGCTGATTCTGAACGAAACATTGACGATTATTGTGATCTGAGCAACGACATAGAACAAGATAATACTGAGATACTTTCAGCAGATGAAACTGATGATATCTTCACAGAATTGTTGAGGTGTGAAGAAAAGACAGAGTGTAAACAATGTCTGATATGTGCATTGAAACTACTACACAAGTTCAGTGGCCACGGATCGTTTTACACTTCACTGTACATGGCTTATAAGTATGCGTTAACTTTATCCTGTACTCAGGTTTCCTGTGAGAGGCTTTTTTTCAGTTCTTAAAATAATAAAAAATCGTTTGCGTTCGTCCCTGCGTCAAGAACTTTTAGAGGATTCTGTTTTGTTTTACGTAGAACAACATTTTCATTTCGATTATGAGAAGGCAATAGATGATATTGCGGCTAGTTCCACAGATGTCTAGAATGCTAAAGTTATAATTCTGCCCGTGTTATTCTCATAAATATTGTCAAATAACATATGCCCTGATTTTATATTATGACCTTTATGGTATAATGTACGGTGTGGCTACTAAATAAACGTGTGCTTTTATTGTGGGAAAACAGTGGGCAGTTGGGGTAATGGTGGTTGGGAAGGATTGAGAAATCGGGGCTAACACAATGTCAGCCAACTAGTAGGCCCTGACCCTGACCATGTATACCACAACAAATCACTTCACACACTGATAAACTTCACAAATTCTTCCCGCTGCACACTTCAGAGACATCCATTTTGGACGATGCAAACCGCCAACTGTAGAAATTCGTTTCTCAGCTTCTATTATGAAGAATTTGGAGAATACAGTTATGCAAAATTTATATCATCCAACAGGAGAGGCTGCTTTATGTATTAATAAACTTTATATAACATGGGCTGCCTTATAAATTTGCTTTATATAATTTTCGGATACAGCATATTTTTGTGCAGCTTTTCCTACTCGACTACCATAGTTGTACTACTGACTGCCTCAGCCAATGAGAGAACAGAACCGAAACAGACAACAAGGGGAGGAAGGGTGTGTGGCTTAACCACCAAAATTCCGACGAAAATAAATCAACAACCAGTTCCTTTAATTTGTTTTTGAGGATTTTAAAGGAAAGAAAAATTGTTAAAGGAATAAAGCAATAACATATGCAAATAAATATTTTAGTAATAAAAGGAAGAAACATTAAGAATAAAATCACACCAATCAACGATGAGAGGAATAATCTTACTGGTTCGGCTTCTTTGATATGTGGACAAATAAACACTTTGAACTTGCCGAAGACGAAAAAATTATGACTGATAAAATACGAACGAAAAAGAATGAAAAGACACATAAGAAAAAAGGGGAAAGGGTCAAATATGTTGTCATCAACCGAAAATGGGTCACTACAAAGTTGCGTTGCTTACGGTTTGGGGGAGTAGCCAATTGAAACACATGTTTTATTACCTGTTCTACGTATTACGTAATAAAACACGTGCTACTCGATCTAATCGCAAGCAAAGCACGTAATACAAACGTGCATGAAATCCAGCCTTAACTCGTGCTTTTTCAAGCTTTCGAAAATAGGACTTTCTGTGTTTAAAGGTTAGTATTTTATGGCATAGCAGAGTTCATAACCCGGCCGGACTACACCTGCATGGTTTCTTACCGGACCAGGACTAGGACGTCTAAGCCCCTGAGACTCCCACTCACTATCCCAAAAATGGAGGCCGCCCTGATGTCTTAGACATTCCTATTGTTGCTAACCTACAGGTCACTGAACTCCCAACAACGTCTTTCGCTCTTCATTCAGATCACTTGCCTGTCACTCTAGCATTCGAACACCGACATTTTCTGGAAAAATTTAGTCCTCCACCAATAAGAAGAATTATTGACTCGGAGGCCTACCGCAGCCATCTTGATACTGCTTCATCTAAAACCACAGCAGAAACATCCAGTGTAACATGTTACTACTGTACAGTGATAAATAAACAGGTGCACGTGTCATATAGCTAAAACCAAAACTTGTCTAACAGGAAAAGACTCTTAAAACATCATATAAAATATATAAAATATATTTTCGATATTCACAGCAAAAGA
>JAGDQP010006067.1:1765-17446 GCA_022664845.1 Lepisma saccharinum
TCGATTGTTTTGATCAACTGTCGTGTTTGTTTCTGCTGATAAGGGACAGACAAAGAAAATGAAGTAACAGCCTTTTTCTCTCGCTATTCTGTTTATATCCTTCGCGACGTTCGTAGAAAAGTAGTAGATAAAAGTAGCTGTTACTTTTCGTCAGTCGTAGCAGTGATAGCAATTTAGCCAAAGTAGCTGCTACGCTATTTTGTGCCCATCCCTAATGCAGTGAATGAACATTAAAACATGCGCAGAAAGGATCTCACCGCAGCGCTGAATAAGGGCGAAAACGTAAGACACGGAACCTCAGTGGGCAAGTACAATTCAGGGCTTATTCAGTTCAAGAGGCTAGCAAAAGCTTAATCCTACCTCATTCTTAAACATTCACTTCTCCCTATCTGAACTCACTACTCCGCAACACTCGGATAAATTTAAAAACACCAACTATTAGACCAGGTATTAGATTCAACTATTGGCATATCAGATTGGAATTCGATAATCGACACTGCATATCAAAGTTCCGTTTTAAGGTGCTTTATACACTTCCCCAAAACCTAAACCGCTATATCACCCCGGAAGCCTTTAACTAAACCTCGTTCGTCATACGATAATAACTTTGTATTCTCAAACAACGGAACCGAAGAAGCTGTGAAGGTACCGACACACTTGTGCCACTAAGGATCTCTAGATGATCGAACATCGATCGCATTTAACTTGAATGAAATTAATCTAAAAGCTCGAAATTTTTATTTAGAAAAGCTTTACACTCATTGGTAAGTGAACATGGTAAAAGTCATCTCGAAACTAACTTCAGACTATTTAACGTGAGGGCACCTTAATAGTTGTATTTTACATACCGCTTCTATATTCAGCACATTGATAGAATATTTAGTTGTTTGTTAGAGACGAATAATCCTATCCAGCCCATGCAGTGAAAGTTTTTGATCATTTATCCCGTATAAATTTTCAGTAGATTAGGTAATAGATTAAGTTAGTTAAAAAAAACTGGAACTCGATGTGACCTGTCGTGGATTCTGTTCTCATATTAAGGTCAACTGAAATTACATAACACAAAGGAATCCATTTTTCGCAATATTTTCTAAGATTCGTTTACATTGAAATTTGATATGTATGTTATAAGCAAAACTTCCTCAGAACAAGTAGGTGACTGACAGAACAGCACAAGAGCCAACAATTACAGTCGCCACTTGCTAGAACCTTCTCTGACAACCCAGAGAAAAGGGGGTACTAACGCCGTACAGAAACAGCATAAGAGCCGATCATATAACATGCACTTCCGATTGCGTCCCCGTGAAACCTCGTCACACTCCACCAACTGAGGATTTACTTCCCTAAAGAAGGGTAAAGAAAGGAAAGTGAAACTTCACATTGAAATGGGCTACTGGGTAACACTCGTAAAGACTCAATTTTCAATGACACTCAGACTGGACACTGGCTAGCTGAACCTTCTCAGCGAGGTCACTCGAGAAACGCATTACTTATTCAAAATTTAAATATTGAGCTATTTACATCTACTTATTAAAGCTTTCGCAATGAAAATTTATAAACCCTTTTTACTCATAGTTTATTTAAGTAAAGTAACGTATTTGGTTTAGCTACGAACACACAGAGTAACACTTTGTTCTAGGTTAGGTAATACAAAATTTACTTTTAAAAAATCATTTCTGACAAGGTAGGAAAATACATGACTTAAAGAATCCCAACAGATCGTAGCCTCGATTTGGAAGAAAAATAATCTATTTCGATTTCATCTGTTCTGTCTATTAATATGTATATGCACATTTGAAACCAATTGGACAGAAATAAGGTTTCACAAAATAAGTTCATATGTAGCAATGCAAGTCCAAATTCTTATTTTTCGAAATAATTTGTAAATCACTGCTTTTTATATGAACATGACTTCGCATAAGTTCAGTTATAATAGACAATTCTAAATTCTGGCCCTTTCTTGAACACCAGTTCCATTAAAAGCACTTTTTCTACGTTCCAAACAGTAAGGCAAGTACAAGGTGGATAGAGTGAAGCACTATGCACCTGATCTGTCATAACAAACAAATGTTTGGAACAAAATTCTGTAATGATAGTTTAAATTCTTTACACATGTTTAATTTGAAACAAGTCTTACGATCGTGTCAATTATGTAAATATTCTACAGTAAAATTTTCACATGTTAACGATCGACAGAAAACTAACGCCATCTACCACTGAACGTAGGTATTAAACCTTTACCTAAGGATAAACTATAGTTAACTTTTTTCTGAAATTAACATATTTTCACAAAAGTAACCAAAAACATATTTAAAAGTTTAAATAAAACATTCTAAAACTCAAATGTGAGAATCTGTCAAGTAATGAGGAGGTGAGGGAGAAATACGTTTACGAGTCATAGCTATTGTATAGCGCAGCAACTTATACAGACAGCCCATGTTCACCGTACCAGCTTAGCTTTGCATGCTGAGAATTACAACTTGTACATCAAAAATTAAAGAGAAGAAATTAAACATCTCGAACAAAGTATTAAATGACAACCGAAAGCAAATATTGTTAAGGAAATTTAGTTTCGAAAGACCAAAATCGCAATAAAAATAATTTCACAAAATTACAAAGATGTCATCCTTCACTAACGTATCCAGAATCATGCAAACATAGACGAAATATGTTCCAAGATTTCAAATTGTTATTTCTCAGCTAACCAGGTAGCGGCGAAGATACTTTTTGGATTTAAACAAGATACGTATGCTCATTACCTGTCAGGCAACTGAATACCAGGTAACGATAATGCGAATACTTTTAATAAGATTTAAATTTTTGGAAATTAGTGTTCAGTTGCCTGCCTTCACTCCTTAGCCATGTTGACGTCTTCTACTGAACACGCACTACGATGATGATCGAAATAAGCATCAAACAATACTGTTAACAGATCCTGATTTCTAACCAGAAATACCAAAATTCTCACATTTAGCACTCTATAGAAAAGAATCACATAACTGAAATGAATCATTGATTCCCGACCAATGATAAAGGACGACACTGTGTATGCAATAGGTTGAGACCAGCATAGTAAAAATCCTTTCCTTTTGAAACTCAATATAAACGAAACAAATCTGTAAAATAAAATACAATGGAAAGGAGCTTCAAGGTCGTTATGTTTTGGTTTACATGATAAATATTGACTATTTTGATGCGAAGAACACATTATTGAGCTACTGAAAAGTTTCTATGTTAAACCCGTATGTTAATAAAAGCCCATATTGACAACATGGTATTATTTATACTTTAGCTTACGTCGGGCATAATTTTTCGGAACGAAATAAGTCACATGTTCATGAATCGGAATCATGGTAATGTTACGTCATAGTGATTGTTTATTTCCATAGCACCATTGATGTTTCGTTATAAAAATCACGGACAGTATGTCGAGTAAGCGATAGCGAACGACGACGGGTTGGAAAAAGCCAGGTTCGATATTTTCTTTTATTATATGTGATGCAAATCACCTTTAACAGACACTACCCCATTTACATTTCCACAAGGAACACCCGACGTATACTAAACAGAGGCCGACAACATTACTATTTCTTCGATTTACACTATATCTAACTCACGAAATTATGAAGATACTTCATCAGGAATAAAAGTTTCATTCAAATGTTGCGTCAAAGTGATGTCTATTTCCATTCACAATTGATGTCTTGCTACAATTGTGGACAGTATGTCGAGTAAGCGGTAACGAACGAAGACGGGTTAGAAAAAAACAGTTTAGATATTTTTCTTCATTTTATGCAATGCACATCATCTTTGACAGACACCACTTGTGACTGCTCCATATATCGTTCCAAATTGAACGTCCGACTTATACTAAAGAAGCACCTAAAAGACAAATAGTACTGAAACATACTATGCATGTAAATGTTCATCTCTGGAACATGATCTCTCCATGTTTTTCCACTTCTACCTGCATTTTGTATTTATTTATTTCTCCCGTCTTTAAACGACAATGATATACTGAACAAGTCGACACCTTTCATGTTTGTAGCACTTCTACGCTAAATAATTACATGCACCTTTAAATTATCGTGATATTATTATTACGTCATATAAAAACAGACTACGTCATTATCGGTCCTACGCACATGGTTTCCAACCATTTCTATTATAAGAATAGTACTATACACTCAATTATCGTATTTTTGCTTCTTGTATCGTACACTCCGCACGAAGATTTTTTTATGAAGTATTCCATTATATGCTAATTTCACTCGTAAAAGAAGCATAAATGATTTATCTTGAACGTCTACTGAATTATCGTATATTTGGAACAGATCGTACAAGTTAATATCGTATATCGTATTTAAACATACATTATCGTACATTTCCTTCCGGGTCGTATTGGTTGGCAACGGTGTGCGCACCATATTTCCCTCTGCTCCCCACCGGCTTCACATCCCTCGCCCAGAAATCAACCTTAGGCTCTCTCTATTTTTTATAAGCTCTATGGTATAAAATAATAATAAAAGCATGTAAGAAACAAAAACGTACATTGAAACTTTTACATTGAAGTTGCTCTTGCGTTTCGTGAAGTAAAATAAAACACGGCCTTTGATAGGATTCGAACAGCCTTAGGTGAAAGTATAAAAAAGTTAAAAGTTGCGTGCGCTAACCAACTGAGCTAAATTTACAAGACATTAACAGTTGCACGAACGAGTGATAAGAAGAACATTGCAAGTTAAGACTGCCTCCTGTCTATGTTTCAGCAATTTCTGTTATTAAAAACATGCTTTGGTGTTTAAACTTACTGAAGTGTCTTTTGCAGATTTGTACATTAATTATTCGTTAGGTGATGATGTGAATGTTCTATCTCTTTCTTGTTTTCTCGTTTTCAAACTTCTGAATATGGAACGTAACATAGGGAGGAGCATACAGCTACGGAAATAGTACGGATTGATTACGTCAAACCAATCAGAGGACGATTTTCGTTGTATGACGTAGGAGATTGAATTCTCAGTATTCCATGCTATATTTCTACGTAACGGAAAACCGTAGCTCTGAAATTTAAAAAAACATTATATGTTTAATCCGATGTACACAAAAAAATTGTAAAATATATAAGGACGGGGAAAACCGAAATGCCCATTATTCTAAGCGGGCTCGATTTTCGAGCAAAAGAAATATACCTTCCAATTCTCATCTTAAAACATTTTTATGTCCATTGCATTTTAAGTGAACCTAATGAAAAATTTGATCAGGTAGTACGTATCTTACGTACTGAAATGTGTTGTCGTTGTGCGTCGATAAAGAATATTATTTAATGAAAGCTAATGCAATTTATTCTGTTTACATTGTTGTTTAAACGAGAACTTAAATATTAATATTGGTATTTCCATTTATATTGTTGTTGACTTAATATGAAATGTGTGATAAACGATTTAAATGAAGAATGTTGAAACTGAACATGCAAGTGTGAGGTCATGCCCGATTTGTTGTGTGCAGCCAACATGTGAATGTCTAACTTCATTGTCTTGATTTCGGAATGAGGTTAGGGAAATTTTCCTAAGCTTGCAAGACAATAGCTTTTAAGAGTTATTTATCAAATAAAGATGTAACCAATTGTTAAAGCTGTCAGAAAATTGGAATTAATTTGAAACCAGATCTAGTTTATTTTGTAAAGCAAAATAACTATGAAACAAATTGTAATATTGAATGTAATTATAAATGGTCACGGGTGCTTTGTAAGTCAATGTATATAAAAAGCCTAGGAAGGTGTAATCGATAGTTTTTCGTGGTACATGGAACAAAAGATTTAATGAATTTAAGTCTTCTACTGAAATTGTTTTTACCCAGGTTTTGCTGCGAGCTTCAAATTGCTCTACGAGGGTATAAATACTCTTGGGTAGAGTAATCCCAAGGGGTCAAGTTTCGCCTCACCAATGTGTGGAAGCCTAGGTACACCAAAAGTAGGTATCTTGATTATTCTTCATTGTCTATGCTTCAAACGTCTGTGGTTTCGGCGCATCATCTCAGAAACTCGAGTAGAATTCACGGAAGAAACTCTGAGACAATCTACAAATTATCTATTACAACATTTGGATAAGAAGTTGTATTTAATTTTTTAGTAAGATGGCAGCTGAAAGGAGGAGCCGGAGAAGCCGCTTCAAATTCTTCAACTCAATTTTGGATATTGCTATTGACGAAACAGTTCTTACCAAGTTCCACCTAGAAAAATCCAAACTATGCACTTAAATATACGTACTTACGTTTGCTATGACATAGCTACACTTACGTTGTATATTGTGTAAAACGTCGGTAAAGTGAAATCGAGCAAATTAAATTACAATCTTAGATACTCAAATAAATAAGTTTGTTTAAACAATGAACTGGATAAGAAGTAAACAATATGACGGTTTCTCTTGTAACTTCCATAATATAATTATAAGGTTTATAAGAAACCTTATATATTTTCTGGTGTATAATTTGGTTTATTCGAGGACACTCTCAGCTCCTTCTCCCACAAAGCATTAACTCTATCTGAAATTTTGTTGTGAGATTGACAATTGAGAAGCTCTCAAAAAAATCCACCAAGTCTACGAATCAGGAATTTTCAGAAAGGACAAACACTGATAAAACTAAGAAGCTACTAGCGTAGAAACATCAGATTTTGGTCTCTTTTTATACGCAATAGAGAAAGGGCTAGAGAAGCTGTATGCAGGTTTACGCAGCGCCATCTCAGAAATTATGTCTATTCCCTCGAAACTAGTATTTGATTGCTAGTGGATTTAACTGGTTTTGATTCGGAGCTATTGAATCGACATTACGTATGTTATGTGGGCTTTAGTGCTTTACTAAATCGAGAACTATTTTTCCTCCCTGCATACATCTACTAAACATGTTCAGGAACTTTAAAACCGCTCCTCCCCAGCTTTGGGCCTTTTTAAGTGGCCCAAAACATGAAACATTCTCTACACCAAGTCTGGGAAGTTAGATAAGGACGTCACTCAGAACTTCATAGTTTCAGCAACTGTCATCTAGGTACGTACAAAATAAGTACAAAACAAGAAGCCTTGCGAACAGATCCATGGTTTTAGACACTCTGTAACCTGGTAAAACATTATTCACCTAATGATAAGGTTTTAAATTAGTCCCATCAATTGTTCAAAAATGAACTATAGCATTAACATAACTTTAACCACGAAACGCTGTAGCCAGATTTTTAGTGTTTCGGAGAGTTTGAACGAAAGCAGTATTTACTCTCTCTTTCTGGATGAAAATAATGGAGACCTGTTTCACTTCCCAGCGCTTTTTCATGTTGCGCTTTGTTTTTGAATATGTTTAAATGTTTTTCATCTCGTCACTAATCAAATTAATGGGAAACATTCTTCTTCTCTAATTGGTTCATGACTCCAACGAACAATCTTCTGTATCTACACTGATGACGTCACAGACAAATTACAATTAAGTTAAAAAATAGATGTAGAAATACTAAACATTTTATTTACAACTACATGCCATTCAAGTTAAAATTTTACAGCTACTTATAAACTTTATTCAGATATGAATATCCTCCCACTGAATTAATTGATGGTCTTTAAACATCTATGGTTCAATATGGGATAATAAAGGGAAAGGATATCGGAAAGAGTCAGCTATGAACTAGTTTCGAAGGTTCCATCCAGGCATTCACCTGGTATAACTGTGGAAAACACTAGATAAATCTCGCACAGGATGCACGGCTGCCGCTGGGATAGAACTCACAACTTTACCATCAACAAGTGAACACTTCTTGAGATTGTCGATTTTTTAACACTCCAATTACAGTCACAAGTGATCAAATATCTTTGGATAAATAATGATGTAAGACATGTCGGGTCAGCAAATTACAATTAAAGTTTAATTGAAGAAATGCATGTCGAAGGAGGGCAACATGAAGGAGTTTCTTAACGTAATTGTCAAGGAACTCATGTTGCATAGTAGGTAAAATAGTAGTCTCGTATGCCCTGCGACGTTTTTCCTTTGGATGCTTTTCCTATGGACGGTTTTCCCTTTGGATGATTTTTCCTTTGGACAATTTGGACTCTCCCCATAAGAGCACATATTTTGCTAGTAAAAATATAGAACTGACAAAGACTTCGTATATATATATTCGTACCCCGATGCTGATAATACCTCCAAAGTAATTCGATAGTGCAAGGCCGCGTTTGTCCGCTAGAGGACGTTAAAGTTTGGAACAGGTGGAAGACGGCCCGGGCAACTGCTGCAAGGGCTCCCGCAGTTTCGGTTCGAACAGGCATTTATTACACAAAATATATACATGAACATACCTGACAGTGCTGACAAAGACTGCAAAGCCACAATACCGTGTAAGAAATAGTTCGGCCAGCGGACGGTGAGTTTGGCAGATATAGGCCAGGCGAGAATCAAAATACGCACACATAGCAACTTTCAAAATCACAATTCTATGGACATGGTGTCAAATGCCACTTTATTTTACACTCTTGAAGTTGCTGACAGTTACGGATAGGGACGTACGTAAAGAGGGTCCCTGGGAGTAATGACCCCACCCCGGAAATTAAGATTTTTTGTGAGATTAGTATAATTTTTGGAGTGTGCTTTTGAAGGTTGCCCTGATGGTCTTTTACCCTGTGTGGCTATTGTGATTCTTTCTTCTGTTTCACTCACTTTGTGGGAAACCCTCACTTACATTTGTGAAGACAAATACAAGCCTATATCTTCCATACTATTTGTTACACGGTATTGTGGCTTTGTAGTCTTTGTCAGTACTGTCAGGTATGTTTATGCAGATATTTTGGGTAGTAAATACCTGTTCAAACTAAACTGTGGGAGTCATTGCAGCGGCTGTCTTCCCCCTTGCTCCTACCTTTAACGCCGTCTAGGAGAAAAAGGCTGCATTACACGGTCGTATTACTTTGCTGGCATCAACAGCATCGGAGTACGAATGTGTATACGAAATCTTATCAAAAAGTACCTGTTCGAACCGAAGCACATCCCTTGTAAGATCAAGTGGAAACCCAACTTGAAATTTCTTACAGAAGTAGGTCAGCTGCAAAGACATTACCACACAAAAAAGTAGCTGCCAGATTGAACTGCAAGGCGTTTGAATAAAAGGGTAAAATTTGGACGCGATCTATCTTATATAGGGCGCCTGAGACCACCAGTACACTCTTTGTTATATTTGTTTGTGGCAATAGAAAGAACATCCAAATTGTTGAGTTGCATAAAAGTGCTACAAAGCCTATAGCCCATCTAAAATGAAAGGGATAACTCTCATTCATTTACGCATTTCCGATGCACTGTGTCCTTATAAAAAGTAATGAAATTTTCATAACGAAATCGATTATTCTCTATCGAATGGTGATATTTACAACTTCCGGTAGTAATCGAAAGTGATCTATTTAGGACAGAAGTTGAGTTTTTCAAATGGAACATGGTAGTTTTTAAAATTGAATTCCGATTCTACGTCAAAAATTAAGAAACTTTGGTCTGAAACGTTTTTATAACTAACGCCTCCATTGCCCTTGAAATAATTTTCAAAGTGTGTCGGAAAGATACACTGTAACTGCTGATACCCCATCCCTAGACTCGTTTTAAAATGAAAGGAATAGCTCTTGTTAAAAATAAGATAAATCTAAATTATTAAGTCCAGTACACTATCAAATGGTGATGGAAGAGACGTATAAAGACCGGAAGTTGAATATTTTAAATAGAACATGACAGTTTTTAAATGTTTGAGACACACTTTGAAAATCATTTCAAGGCAATGGAGGAGGTTGTTACAAGAGCGTTTCAGACAAATGTTTCTTAACCTTTCACGTAGAATCGGAATCTGATTTAAAACTACCATGTTTCATTTGAAAAACTCAACTTCTGGTCCAGATAGGCACTTCCGATTGCAATTATCATCATTATAGAGAATACTCAATTTACTTATCTCATTTTCATTATTTTTAACCCGTTTCCTGTGTTCGACGTAATATCATGTTCTCTGAGAATCAAGTCCATCCTGTGTTCGACGTAATATTATGTTATCTGAAGTTCCTGGGTATATTGTGCTGTCTTGACCCAAGTCTTCATAATGAAAGCCTCAAAAGTTAGCAACTACTCCGGAGGCTATGTTGTGTAAATGCAGCTTAACAAATGGTATAGTGTTTCTTTCAAAGAATAGTAACTATGAAAAGTGGGTACTTCAAAAGAGTTACGTGTTCTTAATTGTCCTGTTAATTCTCATATACTTTATTTTGTCTTTCCCAACCAACATTCGTAAATCGTCTTCTTCTTTATCGTGCCACAGGTGTTTGCTTCCTCATTCTTGAGGGTTGTCCGTTTAATAAAAGAAGTCACTACTCGAGTCTTCACGATCGCTTTGTAAAAAAAAAATGGTTTGAACTTATGTTAGCTAACTTTAGTACTGAGAAGTCGACCACGCTACCACTCCACCATCCTGAAGGCTTGAAATATCAGTAAAATATCACTAAGTTTAGAGCTGATTTTTGGAAACAACCGGCTTCTTGTTTATGTCAAAATACACGCCGAAATTTATTTATTCGACGATTTATAGACAAATTATTGGCCACAAACATCCGATATAAAGAAAAAATCCAGAAAAATGGAGAAACAATAGTATCTTATGCCGTGCAAGTTAAAACGTCACGCTTATAAGTACTATTATTATTTTTATTATTATTAATATTATTACAGTGAAATATCCGATAACGGACAGTTTTAAATTTCCCGCAGAATAACATTCAATATTATGGAAGGAAACTCTAGTGGACTATATTAAAACGAACACTGACAGTTTGATGATATTTTCTTTTAAAGTAAAAAAGCTCTATATAACGGACGAGGCAAACATATGGTGATCATCTGTAAAGGTTTCTGCTTAAAATATTTTTTCAGATGTGAGTCATTTTCTTATTACGGAGGCAAATGAAGATTTTACTTCTAACCTCCCCTCCAATAACATTTCTGAATATCGCTAGTGACAATATTGTTCTAAACTGCCGAAATGAGCTCTTGAGCTTCTAAGGATGACATTACAGTTTCTGGTAAAGTAGGTTCCGAACCACTCTGTACAATAAACCCTGTGAACCTGTAATTGAACTTTTCTTAAAGGTCAAGTATTTGTTGTATTATAATCCAATATCTGTAGTCTGGTGGTCCAGTATATGTAGTTATAATCTCGAATAACAAATAGCTTTGTGCCATTTATATAGCAAATTTAAAGTGCATGTCAATTAACGTTTTAATTTTTTATTTCCTGCAAAAGATTCTGCTTTCACTGCATAGTTGTCACTTCAACAAGCAATAATATCAATATGCTCCTATAATTGCGACGCCACGCACTTATACTTTACATAGCACCAATGTCGCGAATCATTTTTTGGAGATTAGGCTCATGTTCCATTTTCTCTTCCGTTTCCAGAATAAAGGATAGTTCCTTTATACATAAAAGTCGGGAGCTATACTACACATGTTTTGTCGAATAAGCTTGTGCGTTCAAATAAATATTTACTTCTTGGTGCGCTTGGACATGGATTCGAGTCCGTGGGGGGTCTATTGAACAGAGTGGTTCGAAACAGATTTTAGTCAAAACTGTAGTTCCCGTCGTTAGAAGCTCATCTGTTCCTTTTGGTCGTTCGTAGCAATTATTATTGATGATGTTCAGTAATAGTTCTGTCTTTGCGCAATGTCTTTATTCGGCGGCAAAGGCCTGGAACGCTTTAACTAAACATATACGAGATATTGAAACATATCAATCATTTAAAATTTCACTAAAGTTTTTCCTACTTAAGAGTCAGCACTTAACCTCCAGCATACATGATAAATTCACTATCTCGTTGTGAGATACGAAATTATTTCAATATTGTCTTTTAATCTTCATTAACACAATCTTTGGTTGTAATTTGTAATGGTGATTTCTTGTGTGTGTATATGTGAAGGAAGGAGATATTTATGTTTAATCTACATTATTTTACTGATTTTGTATCTCTGTATTATTATTTATTGGTAACTCAATAATTTTTTTTGTATTTCGTCAAATTTTGTGTGTTTTATTTGTACGGTGCTTTTGTATTCTTCTTGACAAGGGTTAGATCGTAGAGCAGCCTACGGCTGAACCTCAAAGCCATTTTCAATTCAGTTCCGATCAATTTATTCTCTTCTTCATTATAAAAATATTTCCAAATTAATGCCACCATAATTCGTGTTATTTTTAATGTCAACAGCACTTGCAATTAGTAGAGAATGAAAATTGAACGTTCCAAGGTAGCTGGAAAAAGCCAAATAAATTGTGGATGCTCATGGACAAACATGAGAGTGATGCAGGTACGCAATATGGCGTCGATTGTGCTACGGCGACCAGGTGCTGGAGACGTTATCAAGAAAGTGGAAATGTAGCCCGCAAAAATGGTTCTGGCCAGCCCCGAGCTTCTTCTGGGGTCTAAGATCGGTCTCTAATTTAAGAATGCTTTCGGGACCCTTTCGTGTCTGCCCGACAACTAAAACAGATATCCGGGTTTCCAGATGATTTCAACATACTTCGGCGTCACCTCAGAAACGCAAATCTGGGGTCGTTCCGGGCATCAAGGAAAGAACAACTGTCAGATAGCCACATGGTCAATCGACTGGCGCTTGCAGAAGAGAATATTGGTCGTGTATGAAACATTGTTGCCTTTACAGATGAGAAAGTTTCTTTACTGCAAACGATGGTCCTCGACGTTTGTACCGTCAGCCTGGAACACGGTATGAGTCACCATACATGGCTTGTTCACGTCGAATAGGACATGTTATCATTCATTGTTAGGGCTGGATATGCAAAGATGCGGATAGTGGTGGTATCCACCGCATTAATGATCGGATTAATAGCCAGAAATATCTGGAATTACTGGGAGGGCGCTCCCTGAGATAAAAGCTTGATTAGGTGACAACATTGTACAATTAAAACAGGATCATAGCTCTGTACGCGATTCCAATCCGGTTCAGGCATGGTTGTTACGGGAACCACATGTTGAGCTAGTCGGCTCGGTATCTTTCGCAGCTGATCGGAACCCAATTGATAATGCTTGGAGTGCTGCTGTAAGAGAACTGCAAGAAAACTGGCCGCAGAATCCACCACGCACTGAAGATGAATGGGTGCTGGTTCTTCATGTGTGGGCAGACTGTACAGGACGACGCTATATTGTTCGCCTGGTTGATTCCATCCGAAACCAACTGCAAGCACTTATCCAGGTTAATCAAAACAATGCAAGTCCAGGTGTAATAACGTTTTGCTCATTATATTTTTAAAACGCCGAACTTTTTCTAGAAAATACCATGCCAGCCTAGCATTACGAGAAAGGTTAAAAAGCAGGACATGTCCGGAAAAAACAGGATGGTTGATAACCCTAAATCTTTTGCAAATGATGATTTTTATACTTACAAGACAAACCTTCACAAGTTAAAATATGTGTTACGTTCAACTTGTCATATTGCACGAATAAGGCAGTGAAAGGAAAAGTGATGTAAGTCAACTTGAAGACAATTTGAGAAAACCGGTTTTAGTAAGAACGCTACAATGAAATCCATAGTAAAATCCAGTTAAGTGCTACTATCTATGCGGTTAACAAGAGAGTTACGTCTTACTTTTCCATCAAATACTGTAGATTTGAATATGGAGAATATTGATGTGACCTTAACTCAATAATAAATAAACTGACTTACGCCACTTTTCCTTTCACTGCCTCAAATTCTAGAACCGCCTCGTCCAGTCTTGAAACAAATCCGCAGCAAGGCTAGAACACACATCGAAGCAGGCCTAACTAAACCTTCTACATCTGGAAACTCAACTTTAAAGTTTATAATTGCACAGCGTCATCCAAAACCTGGGACAGTTGCACAATTCATTGTCAGGCAGGGTTATAACGGCTGCGGTCAGTAGTATCGATATGCAGTTTCCATTAACGGTGTATCCTTGGAGCGTACGATACCCATATCTGCGGCAGTTTTTGGTCGAATTAGCATATAGTATACCAGCATCCTATGGACTAGATGAGCTCACGGTCAAGTAATTGTACGCCTTTTTAAAAACCTCCTCTTTAAACTATCAGTTATCCAACATCATATACAAATTTCCACAACCTCAATGGCATAGAATATGGGCTAACATAAACAACCACTGCCTTAAACCGGAGCTAAATCAGTTTGGTATAAAATATATCTGTCGCCTGAGAAACTGGCCGGCCTTGGCATACTACCAACTGCTATATGTCAAAAAGTACTGTACAAGCCACAGCCAAACCTATTATTTCAGAATACCAGAGAATACAATTACTCTGGGAACAATACCAACGTTATGTTGAGCTTATATGCCATACACATCCTAGTTACATCGCCTATGCCCAATACGTCAATTCCCAGACTACAACTTATTTCCCCAAAAGAGACAGAATGCGTACTGTGGTTGACAACACAGGGCCTAGGTTTCCTACTTAGTAAAAGGTCATATTACCATGAGGACATTTATTGTATCACGATGCAAACCGCATCAAGGCATCTGCAAAATACCACAATTAAGAAATGGTTTGGCATTTATTTTCATAATTTTTAACTTACAAATGTAAGTGGGATTATCCCCATGTGGAATGCACAAACGTGAGACATGTAAAAAAAAACGAATACCACATGTATATTACACTGTTTATTCTGTCAACCATGTAACTAAGGTCAATGCAATTTAGACCCTTGAGAAAGGCAGTTGTTTACTTCATGTTATCCACCACGTCGTTCCTTAATTGAATGGATTGGAAATTTCAAAGTATATTTCTGCATACATCCGATTATTTTTTTATTACTTTCAAATGCAATCATTATAGAAAAGAATTTAAGCACGATTAAAACAATGAGTTGTTAAATGTTTGAGTTCTAAATGTCAGTTTCCTGCATTGCGTTTGTTGCCAACTGTTGGAAGCAGAGCTGAAACGGGTCAAGTTTTTGACCGGGTCACATTCTTCAGACCCGGTCTATCCCGGTACCGTATTTCTGTCTGGTGGCCCAGTGAGGCCCATAGAGTTTTTAATTATTTCCTTGTGTTTGAACAGTGTTTCTTTCAGGGGGACCGGGTTCGGAGGTATTACCCAGCAAGCCAAAGGACAACGAAGACAGGGATTTTGGTCGGCCGCCGTCGGGAAGGCTGGCGCCGACCCGTAAGTAGCGTTTGGATGTCGAGTCATTCTCTGGGCCGCTGTCGGTCCCCCGGCTTGCCGGTATAGGAGCATAAACCCGTCCAGCGACCGCCAGTCGACGTCGCCATCTCATCGGGATTTTTCAATACACGACGTAGGACTGCCCGTCAACCCCACCTTTGCAGACCAAATGTTGTTTGGCCGACGCCGCCTGGATTGCTGGAGGGGCGGGGGTAGAAGTCCTCATTTGCCTTCGTAATAAGAATATGACTTACATTTGAAAAAAAGATTTTAATCAAAACCTTTACAGACGATCACCACATGCTGGTCTCGTCCGCTGTAGAGAGCTTTTTTAACTTAAAAAAAATCATCGATTTGTCAATGTTCGTTTTTAATATAGTCCACTATTGAGAGTGTTTGTTTCCTTAATACTCAATACTCTTCTGCAGTAATATCTTTTGCTTTGTATCTAATTTGCTAAAAGATATCATACAAA
>JAGDQP010006067.1:17456-60096 GCA_022664845.1 Lepisma saccharinum
CGCAAACTATGTGTTTGTGTTCACAATTTGTTCAAGCTCTTTTTTTTAAACACCTATCATGCAGGAAATTTAAAACTGTCCGTTATGGGACGTTTCACTGTAATAATAATAATCGTTATTCTTATAAATGTGCCTTTTGAACTTGATTGGCGAAATAAGTGTATAAAATGTTATTGTTTCTTTCATTTTTCCTGGATTACTTGTTATTTCGGATATTAGTGGGCGATAATTTGTTTATAAGTCTTCAAATAAATACATTTCGGGGTAAACTTTGGTGTAAACAACTTACTTAAGTAAGTCGGTTGTTTGCAAAGATCAGCTCTGAACTTAGTAATATTTTATTGATATTTTAAGTTAGCATAATGGTGCAGGGGTAACGTGGTCGACTTCTCTGTATTAAAGCTAGCCAACATAGGTTCAAACCCTGTTCATAAGGTTTTTTCTTACAAAGCGATCGTGAAGACTCGAATAGTAATTTCTCTTACTAAACGCAGAACCCTTAAGAATGTGGAAGCAAACACCTGTGACAAGATAGAGAAGTAGACCATTTACGAATGTTGGTTGGGAAAGGCAAAATAATGTCTATGGGAATTAACAGGACAATTATGAACGTCATTGATTTGAAGTATCTATCCACTTTTCGTATTATTATTTTTAGAAAGAAACACTACACCATTTGTTAAGCAGCGTTTAGGCAGTATAACGTGCGGAGTAGTTGCTGGCGTTTCACACTTTCATTATGAAGATCTGAGTTCGATTCCCAACCTGCTGGCGGTCTTTCACATAAAATGAAGGCTTTAAACACATATTTATCTCCGGTTGGAGAATTTACAAAGCAAGAATCAGAATTTTTTTATATTAGTCTTACACAAAACTCTTTTCCATCCATGAGCTTGTAGTGGTAAAAAGTTTTAAAACTGTTTTCTGACTGTGTGCTTCTAGTATCCACATTTCTAACCTGTTCTGACTGCAATAACGTAGAGGATGGACTTTCGTTTTCAGTTGCTGATTCTAGAGAGATTCTCGAAACGTGTTCAACATCGTATTCTTGTTCAACTAAGTTGTCATTTGTAGTGACTTCTGTAATTGAATTTATACAGTATGTTGTGGACATATTTCTTTAATCTTCAATTTTGAAGAATATATTTCATAATTTTCACCCAATGATCGTGATTATGGTATATTTGCATTGAAAATTAAAATTTGTTTGCGTGATTTCAAAACGCTTCCTTCTGTTGCCAATAGTTTTCGCCTTTGCACAGGGAGTTTTTTGACCTTGCCTACTACGTCTTCGTTTCTTGTTCGGTGCTTTTTTCTTGCCTGTATTGTTTCTTCATCTCTTTTAGGCTAACAGCATTGCAAACAGATTACAAACACAAATTCTCCAAATGGAGAAGTTCCCATAGCTTATGAGGGTTGACAGATCTTCAAATATAAAATATCCCTTTCGGCAGGCCTACAGGCTGAGGTAGATCTCGAAGTTTTTTTTATTTTCAAAAATTCAAATCTCGCCTTATATGAGCGTTATCGAGAAACTAGTTATTGATGTATAGATTAATCATCAAGAACTTTTCAACGATACCCCACAAGACGAGGTTTTAAAATTTTCGAATTTCCAGCCCGCTCGTACTCCCATAACCCCTGAATCGTTGGTGACACCGTAAACTTCATACGGAGTACTACAATTTATGCAGACAAAGTTTGCCTCTAAACTCCATAGGGGCTGATATATTTTTTTTATTTCAACCCCCTCTCCCGACCACCCCTTGAGCCAATTTTGCTCATTAACGAACTTAGCCGAGCTATTAAGCCTAGAAATAACATAATAAAATTTGGTTCAAATATCTTCAAAAGTATGGCCGCTAGCGTGTAAATACATATATAAATGTATATTTTCAAAATTTCAACCCCCGACCACCCGCTTGGGCCGATTTGCTCATTCACGAACTTAGCCGAGCTACTAAGCCTAGAAACAACATATTAAAATTTGGTTCAAATATCTTCAAAATTATGGCCGCTAGCGTGTTAATATATATAAAAATATATACATAAAAATCGTACCGATCTCAATAGCTAGATTTTTCTTCGAAATCTACCTAAAAACGTAGTTGAAATACGTATACCAAACACATGATAGCAATGTGTCCTTGTTATAAGTACAGATGAAAAACTGATAGACTGTAAGTTCAGCTTTGTATAATACATTCAAGCGAGCGTACATGCAAAATCGGCTTTGGCAGTCCTTATAAAACTTGACGATATGTACTCTAGAACGATATTCTACTTTATATCAACCAGGAAAATGTTTGTATGTTAGCCAGATTAGCTCCTAATATTATTGTCACTTTCTCGAGTACGTTCCACGCATAAGAAGTGAGCAAGTTGAGTGCTACAAAGAAGTGTGTCTGTTGGAAATTCAAACTACACAACCACCTGAACGATTGAACGATATCACAGGAATAAGAGTTGCTGGTACATCTGAGTACATGACTGCAATATAATGTTCTGCTGGAATTATGTTCCAGAATCTTTTAGCTGAAGGTGAAGCATTTATGTTGTAAAACCTTCCACTGTTCTTTTGATGTTTCTTCTTGCCTCTCCTTACACGCCTTTTCTTCTTTGATTCTTCAGAAGGTATGCAAGAATCTTAAAATTAAAAATTTCATCATCCCTATAATACGTATCATCTCCAGCTCAGGAGAATTCAAATTTCATTACATCACGTGTGTTGTTATTCTGTTTAGAATCTGAGAGCTGCGGATCAGGAAGGGGAAAAGATGGTATCATGACAGATTAAGATAAGCTATTGGTTTGCGCTCTAATAACATGTCACGATCAAAATATTTTGGAGTTCTAGGAAGACCTCTCGAAGACCTCGTGGATATTTGTTGTTGCGGCCATGGTCTGTACGGGCCTTGAGGTGTGTATATATTAGACGACATTGTGCTAATAATACTTTTTTTTTAACATTTCTTTCCAGCAAATTATATTCACGTGATGCCTTTAAGATAATCTTCAGCGCCCTCGCCGAGGAAACCACTTTTTCATTATTATCAGTTTGAACAATGATTATAAGACATTGTTTTGTCCATACTTTATATTTTCTTTAAAACAGTCATTGAATAATAATACTGATTCTTTGAAATCAAAAGATATGTATTTTTTTTATTGTTGTAAAACTGCTGAAAGCTTAGTAAAAACAAGGGTACCTATAGCGATATATACTCAAAAGCCAAATGTCTTGAAATATGGAGAAAGCATATTAATTGTTACCAACAGCGTGACAGCTTGGGTAACTGCCAAGACCTCGAACAGTTATGAAGTTTCATATTATGAATCAGATTGAGTGGGGCAATCTAATGATGGTAAGGAGGCGTGACTTATCGGAATTTCGATGAAGCACTACTATAAGGGGTGCAAACGGGTGGAACGTACCATTTTCAAAGTTGTGGATTCCCGGTGTCACGAGTGTACGGAGAATACCTCACGGAAAGCATTACATGCCAGCAAGGACAGCACATTAGCCTACCATGAGTACTTACTAATTGTAACCATCGACGCCCGTGGTAACATACAGGGAGCACTAGCTCAGATCGTATCTATTGTTAACGCCGTGGCACCGGAAAAATCGCTTCGCCTTGTCTCGTGAACACTGGAATGGGAAACTGGACGTTTGTCAAAGTAAGGCATGGCCGATGAGGCACGGTATCACTTATTTCGGGCTGCTGACGGGATTTTATTCTGGCTCAGACATCAAGCGGCCATAGACACCTGATGCCTACAGGAGAACGTGTAGGCTGATTAAAGTTCCATATTGATACATATAGTGTACTTACATGGCATGAGTTGGCCCACTGGTCTTCCTAAGCACGTCATTATTCAGAAAAGTTGCATTGTTGAATATTTGCAATCCTTGATGAACTTCTTATATTACCACAACAATAAAATATTTCAACGGGATAATACACCTTGTGATCGAACTCAAGTTGTTCAGAATTTGTTCAACTAACATTCTGAATCGTCCGAAAAATTGTTAGTTCAGTCAGTTTATCAAATAACCTAAGACCAATTGCAACAAAAATGCATTTTGTAGTTTCTGGTCCTATGGAGTGTACTTAATAACATATCAAAAGTGTACAAAAATTTGAATGGCCGAAATCCGTGATTTTGGGCCGCCAACTTGGATATTGGCCATGAAACACTTTGAAACTTGTAATTATAGCTCGGCTTCTACAAACCCCATTTTCTTAAACTTACTGTCAAAATCAAGGATTGCATATTTACCAGATAAACAGTATTTGACTATAACAAGAAGTAAAAGAAATTAGTCAAATAAAGTTATATTAATGACTTAAACAATATACAGAAAGATGTACGCGTATTTATGTAGAAAATGTACAATATCCTATAACCCTTCTACTGCCGAATGACGGGTTGAGACGGAGCTCCTGACTTTTAGTAATAATTTTAAAGTTTTTTAACCATACAACAGGTATGTTATAAAGCGTTGATACTATGAACATTTCAAGAACGTAGTGATAAGTTGACTCTCAGATAGTCAGCGCAAATTAAGAAGAAAAATCTAAAAATTTTAATTGTAAACAAAGCTAGCTATGGAGATTGAAATATCTGTACGTTTTCTCTTTTTCAACTAACTCAGTGTTGAAAAGTGGTAAACCAGAGTGATTTTAATGGCCCGAAAATGCTTGATATCTTTGTGTATTGGGTTGGTGCGAACGAAATTACAGCTTTGACTCCTGGTGGGGAAACGATGTCAGCAACAGAACACAGGGATCGACTGAGGTCTCGCGTCTGACGTCACAAACTCTGTATACGTCCAAAAAAATAAGCTGGAGTACACATGCAGTGTGTTCTTCAACAGGGTCTTACGAAAGTTCATCATGGAGAACACAAATTACGAGTGATTTTTCTTTATGGCCTCAAAGTGGGACATTCTGCACAGCAAGCCGCAAAATACATTAATAGTGCATTTGGAACAGCAATGGCATTCACCGTTAGTTTGTGATATTTCGTTCCGGTGAAAAAACATTGCAAAATGGGCACCGACCATCACGTTCGGATGAACTGCTCAGGAACAGCGTGGAAGCTGCATCTCGAAAAAGTGTTCGTGCTATTGTAGACGAGTTAGGCATACACCGTACCTGTCGGCGGCTCCGTGCGTGTGATAAGGTGAAAAATTTGAACTCATGGGTGCTACATGAGTTGACACCGGTCAAGAAGAATCGCCGTCTGGAGGTGTGCAGTTCTCTGAGTGTAGGGAATAAGCGGGAAGGTTTTCTGCATCGGACTGTCACTGCAGATTAAAAAAATGATCTACTATGACAATCGTAAACGGTCAGAACAATGGTTGGATCTTAATCAACGTCCAGGACGGTGTACTAAGACACCTCTCCACCCACCGAGGGTGTTATTGGTGGTATGGTGGTCTATGGTCGGAATGATCATTCATATCTTTCTCACGCGAGATGAAACCATCACTGCAAATCGTTACAGTGCTGAGCTCCATGAAATACACCGCAAACTTTTCCGCAAGCATCCAGCAATGGTCAACAGACGTGATATTGCATGACAGTGCCCGCCCTCACGTCGCGCAAAGAACGATGTAAGCTCTCCATGAGTTGCAATATGAAACCCTTCTTCACCCGCCGTAGTCTCCCGATCTCCCTTCCACTGACTACCACCTCTTCCGTCATCTCGATCACTTTTTTAGCAGGGAAGAACTTCCCTGATGATCGGGCGGGGCAACATGCAGTTGAGGATTTCTTATCGCAAATTCCAAACTTCTTTCGCCATGAAATCCAGTCGTTGGCCGAGCGATTAAAACAGTGTGTGGCTGCAGACAGCGACTACTTTGATTAACCAGTTAATATAGTTTTCATTTATTTAATAGTCTTTGGACATGACAAGCCTGAGACGGTTATTTCATTCGCACCAACCCAATAAAAGAACAATTTTAGACTAACTTATTTATCTGTAGCGTGTTATGTGTGTAGTAGAAAATAGACTACCTTTAGAACTTTCTAGATTACTACATATTATAACTGTCGAAGAACTCTTTTATGTAATTAATGGAGCTTTAACTAACTGCTGGAGAGGGAATAGTTCAACATCAAAATACAACTAAACCAGGGACATATAGAGAGGTGGGGAGGCGTAATTCAATTTTATGCTAAATTAGTATAATATTTTATTCATATTATGTACATATAATATGTATTTCATTCCCATACACACCGTGGCTTCGCATCGAAAGCCCGTTGAACTCTTCCAAAACGAACTCACAGATACGTGCCTTACAAACGTAAATTGGGATTGGGGAGAGTGGGTAGATCCGAATCTAGTAGAACGCAAAAGAGAATTTGCAACTATCCAGACCCGGCTAAGAGCATTTGGGAAGATGAATTTCGATATGAATGTGTTAGTTTTTGGCGGGCAGTAGGGGTACAAAACAAAATGACTGTGCCCGGCTCGGGGGCAGTATTTCCTATATCTAGTGATTGATCATCTCTATCAGTTTGCCATAATTTTGTTCTCGGAGGTTTTCAACCACGCTAAATAAATAAACAAATAATATAAATCTGACCGAGTACAGTGATTCTGTCAGAATTATCAGTTTGGGAGGATAAAGCTAAAATTGAAAGGGTATAAGCAAAATTTTAGAGTTTCCATTGATTTTTACATTTAAAAAAATAATGCTGGAGGGGCATAGTTCGAGAATTGGGAGGGATCCTATTTGATGGGTTCTGGCAGAATCCGTGCACTTGTCAATCTGCCCTTTTGTCCCGCCCTGTCAGCAGTTCTTTTTGTTCAGAATAAGGAAACAATGCATTTTACCTTTAGCAAGTTTCAGAGAAAAACTGGAGTTAAGCCATTAGCTGCTATTTTTAACAGTCGTAGCAGTGATAGCAACTGAAGAAAAGTAGCAATAAAAATAGCTGCTACGATATTTTTAATCATCACTATTTCGCATCTGTTTCTAAAGGATTCGCTGATTGTTATTTGCTTGCTTCATGCATTGTATAGATGCGCGACCCCTTGCAGATATCAAATCCGGCATAAATTAATTTTCAAATTTTTGGCGATTCCAACTGCCGATTCAATTAAAGTTGATTTTCTGCCCTAAGTAATGGTGGAATACAGCATTTTCCATTATTAGAACTTTGATGATTTAGGATTAGGGGTGTGATAACTTTCAATTTTAATTTCTTTAAATAATGTTCTTATGAGACATAACTGAGTTAAAATTTGACGGGTTTGGTGTTTTATTTAATCAGTATCTGCTTTATGAACAAAAGCCGTCCCTTCAACCCATGTGCAGATAACATAGAAGTTATTGTTTATTACAAAGAAAATAATGACTATACCTCTACTTTCAAAACATCTATCAAGTGCCGAAGCATGAAACGTACTTGCATAGATAACAACCCTGAATTAGCCATAAGTTGTTTCTTTTTTGGGAAAGCTAGATTTAATTGCTGTTAAGTGGATTTTTAATGCTTTTTGATCTTGTTGAAAAATAAAATGGACGTTTTAAGAAACTGTCAGATTAAGAATTCAAAGAGTTGTGTGTTTCAGTGTCTCTTTCGCTCTGAAAAAGCTTCTCCAGGCATTTCCCATTAATCATCCTCTCAACGTTCGTCTTAGGGTGGCTCATTAACTGTCTATTGCTTGTCAAAGCTCGCTGTTTCACTTTAAATTGTTATATTAACCAGATTACGAGGAAGAAAAGATACACAAAGATCGCTCTATTATTTAACTATTTTCTTAATATTTTATTAAAATACTAGATCTTTCTCTGTTTTCCTCTTTGGGAGAAGAACGAAGAGAAAATTAAATGGAGCTTGAAATTTCATAGACTTACCTCTTTGATTTCTTTGCTTTAACAAAGAAGAACGAAATTGAAGGAGAACTAACAAAAGAAGGGATGAAGAGAGGCAGAAAGAATGGTTTATTCAACAAATTATAAATTTCTAAATTGGAGCGCTGAGCTGTAGCAGCTCATGTTGGTAATCAAGATTTACCTTAATGAATCTAATAGCTTATAGCAGAGTAGATGGTTCGGGATTATTCATTTTAAATATTAAAATGCCTGGATGTTGAAAATGTTTCCTTCTATACACTTTTTGTTAAAGAAGTCTTGTAAGAATCGTGCGTTAGTAAAGAAATTACGTTTATTAAATAACGTACTTGTGAGCAGAATTCAGTTTTTTCTTTCTTTAGAGAAAAAATGTCAAAAGGGATGGTACTGCGTTGATATTCTTTTGTTATATTACCTAAAGTAGTATGGGAAATTCACCGATCCGCTTTAATTTCGTTTGTACGAGAACTGTCCAATAAGTTATGGAATAACATGTTAGTTGTCTATCCAATATTTATTTTGACGTCACTGCATTTTACCACCCGTTTTACAGCTTACTACAAATCGGTTTTCAACGTAATCTTATTATTTGTCCAAAGCATTTGATCCACCGATACTCCAGGACATATATCTTGTCATGGAAAAGTTAATGTTGAGATCTCGGAGTTAGAATATTACAGCAATTTGCCGAAAACATTGGACAAGTCTCATCCGCGCACGTGAAATATGGTCCATACAGATCCCAAATTTTGAATTTAATTATTTGTGAGCCTTTAGGTATTTCAAGCTCAGGCCGACATATCCTTAAGTTGGCGATGAATTCCAATCGCCAGTTTGTCCTTTGCTGCAATAAAACGAATCATTTTCCAATCCACACATGCTTCAAGGCACCTTCACAGTGATAAATGAAAATAATAATAATATGATTGTTTACTTTAAAAATTGTATACAAAACCACCACTATTAATATTTTGTTCAAGTGAAGGAGTTAAAACTGGAAAGACAGAAGCAGGTACGTACGCAGTTTCTTTTCGCGGGGTCTCTAAAAACTAAAAACACTCGAAACCTAAGTGACTAAAATGCTTCTGAACTAATATTGTTGGAGAACTATGAGTTTACGTGTATAAATTGTTTCAGTGAAAAGACTCCCAGAGTGTTTTTAATATTTAAACGAATTTTAAAAAGGAACCAATAGAATATTGAAAAAGTGTTTTAGTAATTTTGTGCTCCAAATTCTAGCTTGAACATCGAAAACTACATTTTTAATATCATTTTGGAACATTACAGAATCCAGATTTTAGACTAAATTTGACAAGTTTAATAAAAAGTTATTTACAATAATTATGAGCTGTTTGTTTGGGTGACATTCATATTACCGACAATCAAAACACCGAAAATCATAACATCGACAGCGGAACATCGACACTTTTACATTGTTGACAGTTCAGAATATCGACACGTTCAAAACGTCGACAGTTCAGAAGATCGACAAGTTCAAAATGTCGACAGTTCAGAAGATCGACACGTTCAAAACATCGACAGTTCAGAACATCGACACATTCACAACGTCGACAGTTCAGAACATCAACACGTTCAAAACGTCGACAGTTCAGAAGATCGACACGTTCAAAATGTCTACAGGTCAGAACATTGAAACTCAAAACGTCGACAGTTCAGAGGATCGACACATTCAAAACGTTGAAAGATCAGAACATCGAAACTCAAAATATCGACAGGCCAGAACATCGACACGTTGAAAACGTCGACAGGTCAGAACATCGAACCTCAAAACGTCGACAGTTCAGAACATCGATACGATCAAAACGTCGACAGATCTGAACATCGAAACTAAAAACGTCGACAGTTCAGAACATTGACACGTTCAAAACGTCGACAGGTCAGAATATCGAACCTTAAAACGTCGACAGTTCAGAACATAAACACGTTCCAAACGTCGACAGAACAGAACATCGAAACTCAAAACGTCGACAGTTCAGAACATCGACACGTTCAAAACGTCGACAGGCCATAACATCAAATTCAAAACGTCGACAGGCCAGAACGTCAAATTCAAAACGTCGACAGGCCAGAACATCAAATTCAAAATGTCGACAGGTCAGAACATGGAAACTCAAAACGAAGACAAATCAAAAAGTAGACAAACGAATCCCAAACAGTGACAGTTCTTTGGCTCATAACGTTGATTCAGATAAACGCTGTTCCTTGATTGAATGTACACAAGTATTTGTCAGGAAAAAAAAACACGGAGATAGAGAAATAGAGCACGCGTGTCCATATTAAGAGCATTGTGCACGTTGAAGTCGAAGATGAAGGTGATATTGGGCGGAGTCCACTACTAACTACTAAAGATCCAAAACTGATTCCTAATTACATCAGCACCTATTAATTTTTATTTATTTTAATATTTTATGTATTTATTTATTTTCTTATTCATGTATCATTCACGTCGTGACGTGATTGGTTGATCTATTCTAGGCACTGCCCCGACGCCCCAGATTTTTTACAAGTTTTTCCAGCTTCAAACATTGGGGGAAAGGCAATCCCTATTTCTCTATCTCTGTGGAAAATACAAACATATTCCTTTTTAAACGTTCAGACAGTGCTTAGAGTGTAAATAACAATTAAGTTACAATAATAAATTCGCAGCTATTAATCGTGAGCTATAACAAATGAGCAGTCAAGACGTAGTTTATCTATAAATATCCGTATTTATTCAATTTTGTAATGAATATGTAGGCTAATTTATGTGACGTCTATTGCAATATTATTTTCTGTAATGGCACTAAAGGCAATAATATTTTCCCTGGCCTTCGTTTAGCTGAGTGGCTAAAATTTTAAGCCACAAAAACGTTGAAATGTTGCTATTTACTAATCCCAAATTCTGCCCAAAATTCGAATTTCTTGTGATGGTTAACCCTTTGTAATAATATGGCCCTTGTACTTATGTATATGGTACAAGGTTAGGAACACACGTTCAATTGCATATATTTTTTTATTTCAAAGTGTTTTATGATTTCTTTTAAACACTCTTAATAGACCCAATCGTAGTTGAAACTTAAAACCTCAGGTTATGAGCAATTCCTCAAAGGAAAGCCTGAACCTCCCGTTTAGCTCGTGCTTCTATCACTGTCCTCAATCGATGTTCTCTCTGTAGGACGGCAGCGCGTGGTTTAGGAGCTGGAATTCCGTTCTCCGTGTTCCTTATTTCTCGAGCCACGAACGCCTCTTTTAGTTCTCGAAAGAATCTAAAAAAAATGAATGTATAATATTAGATGATTTTTATGATATGAAAATGTAGTGAAAGTTGAAAACCCGGTCATTTTATAAAAAAAGGAAACATTTACACTAAAAGCTAATAGAAGATGTAAGATAGTTCTGAACACACACAAGGTTCGCAAGCCTTTTATTTATTTATCTATTTATTTGACTTCAAAAAAAAAAAATATAATACAGGACAAGGCTTATTTTCGAAAGTAGGAACAGGGTTGGAAGATATTCAGTGAATGTTGTTAATTATTAATTTATATCGTGTAGACTGTTAGCGAATTGGGGGGCAGTGAACCAATTAGGAACCAGATACCTGTCTCGTTTTCAGTGTGTTTGATGAACCCAAAGTAGTTAGCTGTTGAAACTGTTACACGTCTTTAGCTTTTTAAATAAAATTTATTGCTTTGACCAGCAATTATTATATTTTTATCTTAAGCCTTAGAAAATCAACTTTCATTCTCGTACTTCATTCTCTCTAGAATGAAAGACGCTTTCAAACAGTACCATGAGGTGCGTGGGGTACGCAGAAAGGAAAATTCATAGATGAATATGCTCATGTGAAGAGCAGCATGAGCTAAGTTTCGTCCTAAATAAGGACTACTTCTAATTGCCAATTTGAGCTTTTATATACTTCTATCTACATCACTTCTGAAATTTGTTTATTCGTACAACAAATACACATGATAATGAAAAACTTTTGTGCTGCTTTCATTTTTCGAAACGCACTGCAACACGAAAAGTGTTTTTTTTTTTAAAGAAAGGAAGGACGAGGACAGTGCAACGTAACCTGTTAACTCTTTCAGGTATACAAATAAAGTACATAGAAAAATGTTTGATTTGAATATGTGTGTTGATTTTAATGTAATTAAGCCAAATATTAAACTATTTTCCTTTTCTTATTATTTATATCCGAAAAAATTGCTGAGACACATTTGTTCCTATGTACCTTAAAGGCACTTCATGATTTGAAATCTTTATATGAGACAAATCCTTGCTACTAGCTTGTGAAATCCACTAGAACAGTTTCACATACAGTGAACCCCACTAAACGTACGAATTATCTTACGTAGTGGTCAACAGTAGGCCTAGGCAATCGATTGGCCAGATACCGTATCATAGTAACCGGGGAACCGTTACTATGGGACCCGGCTGTTACAATTGGTGCCATGCAGATGCGAATGCTTACAGCATTGGCATTTTTGCCTAGTGATGAAATAGTTCAGGTAAGGAGTTGTAAATGTAATTGGCAAGCTCTACTGACAAACGATAAACAAAAAATTGTAGAGGTGATTTATGATTTTATTTATACAGGGTGTCCCATTTTAATCCTACCACTGGAATATTACAGAATCCTGCAATAGAAAACACAAGTTCTACCCTGGTAGGTGTACCAACAGTAGGGGGACACCTGATTAGGGGAATTTCAGTCATGGCTGCTATCTTCAAAGCCGCCATATTGGCTTTAGGTACAGAATTTACGTAGGGAATAGGGTCATGTGAAATATCTTTTTAGGTTAACTCGTTCCCAGAAATTCAAATATGAAGTCAGATTTCATCTGTATTTATTTATTTAGAAGATAGAAACTCTGAAATTTAGCATTTTGCAAACGGATTTTGCAAATGTTTGTCAGTCTGTTGTTTCATGTGGTTCAGCATACCACTAAACATAAACGGGTCAATATAGTGCACATGAGTTGTGGTAGTAGTACAATGGTGATTGCAGTTGACTCAACGCTCGTCACTCGGATAGACAGACAAGGCTGTCATGTCAATCAATCCTCTGGAATCGCAGACCTCTGCTAGGAAAACTAAAATAATTTGCAGGTTGGTATACTCTATCGAATGGTGATATTGATAACTTCCAGTAATGATGAAAGTGGCCTATCTAGACGGGAAATAGAATTTAGTCATGGCGGCCATATTGAAAGCTGCCATATTGGATGTAGGCTGAGAATGTGTATAGGGAACAGGGTCATGTAAATATCCTTTTAGACTAGCTTGTTCCGAGACAGTCAAATGTGATGTTAGTTTTCAACTATGTTTATTTGTTTAGAAGACAATTACTCTAGGATCTTGGGTCTTGTATATGGTAGTTGATTGCTGCAGGTAGCCCTTACCAGGTGTATGCATAAGTAGTTTCCGATTTACCTACGCGATGGCGCCAGCGAAAAGTACGCAGCGTATTCATTTGACACATACGTCATTTTGTTCGTCTGACATTAAACTACAAACACACACAAGTTGAGTCCGCCAAACACTAGCGTCTTTGTTTTATCGTTCAGTGATCATGTCGAAGTTTGTGCCTGAAAAAGAACATTTGCGGCACGTATTGCTTTTCTTATTTAATCAAAAGAAAAAGGCTGTTGAAAGTCATCGTGTGCTGGTAGAAACATATGGTTAACACGCTCCATCGATTAGAACATGTGAGACATGGTCTCGACAATTTAAAAGTGGTGATTTCAATGTGAAAGACAGTGCGCGCTCTGGTAGACCACAAAAGTGCGAAAACGAGCAATTACAGGTGTTATTGGAGGATGACCCAACTCAAACTCAACAGCAATTGGCAAAAGCATTAAATGTGTCACAAGAAACAATCAGCTGACGTTTACGAACAATGGGGAAGATGAATAAACTGGGTAAATCGGTTCCACACGATTTGGAACCGTCAAATGGCAAATCGCAAAGTCACTTGTGAAATGCTGCTTCAACGCCACGAAAAAAAATCCTTTTTGTATCGAATTGTGACGGATGACGAAAAATGGATTTATTTTGAAAACCCGAAGCGGAAAAAATCGTGGCTTTCACATGGCGAAGCCGGTCCTTCAACACCAAGGCCAAATCACTTCGTCAAGAAGACCATGCTTTGTGTCTGGTGGGACCAGAGCGGTATTCTGTATTATGAACTCTTGAAGCCCGGCGAAACCGTTAATGCACAACGCTATCGCCAACAAATGATTAATTTAAATCACGCATTGATCGAAAGACGACTGGAATGGTCCCGAAGACATGGCAAAGTGATTGTGTTACACGACAATGCACCACTCATACAGCAAAACCAGTGAAAGACACCTTGAAATCGCTTGGATGGGACATCCTTCCGCATCCGCCGTACTCCCCAGACCTGGCGCCATCTGACTATCACCTCTTCGCAACAATGGGGCACGCGCTTGCATAGCAGCACTTCAGCAATTTCGAAGACATGGAAAATGGCTCGACGAATGGTTTGCCGCAAAAGACAAGCAGTTTTTCTGGCATGGTATGCATCAATTACCTGAAAGATGGGCGAAATGTGTAGAAGCCGGTGGCCAATATTTTGAATAAAACAACATTAATTTCCCTTGAAAATTACGTGTTTTCTTTCCCAACAAAACCGGCAAAAACTTATGCATACACCTGGTAGTCTTGATGCTTTAGGATGAAGAAACAAATTTAGCAGCAACTATTTGTTATTAAAACCCGATGACCAATTAAAAATAATTCTTTATTTAAGGGTCAGAGATGTAAACTAGAGATCCAGCTCAAGTGATCCACTGGCTATGGGAAACATGTGGTTTGATAGTGACCATCGTGACTAAGGCTTTCCAGGGTTTCCAATGTTTCTTCAGGTAAATGCTGGAGTATTGCCTTTTTTCACCCCTAGCAGAAATTTCATCCCCTACACAGCACCATAGCAGAGATTAACCCCACATAGTGCACAAGGCTACGATCCATCCCCTATTTAACATAGCAGAGATTAACCCCCACACAGTGCACAATAGCAGAGATTCCATAAAAGGTACGATGCACTTTTTTAGCCCTTATACCAACGCACGATAGCAGAGATTAGACCAGATACACAGGAATTACAACCCCTAGTGCATAACCACTATCTACCATAGCAGAGATTACACAGGCTACGGGTTTACAGGTACATCACACCCCTATTAACATAGTAGAGATTACGGCCCCCCTTTTTTCGTATTCTTATAAAAGGCTACGAGTACATTTTGACCTAACCCAACATAGGGGTGGCATTTTTTGCATCCCCATATTTAACATAGCACAGATTACACGTCCTCTAGGCTATTTGACCTAGCATAACACTTCCTCTAGGCTAGCTGACATTTCTCGCATCAGCTATTTTATAAAAGGCTATGAACCTTTTTTTTTTGGCAATTTGGCCCGATATCTCGGAAACGGCTCAAAATGTCGCAAAAATAAATCGAAAAATCTCCCCTTACAAACCCCTTGTCGTTCATAATCTATCTAAATCCGAAGTTTGGTGATGATCCGATAAAATTTTGGCAATTTGGTCCGATATCTCGGAAACGGTTTAAAATATCGCAAAAATAAATCGAAAAATCTGCCCTTATAAACCCCTTGTCGTTTTTCATCATAATCTATCTAAATCCAAAGTTTGGTGATGATCCGATAAAATGTTGGCAGTTAGGACCTATTAAGTCCTAATTTCGCTAGAGGCTGTATTGCGAAAATAACCCCGTGTATGACCTTGACCTACTTTCACTTTTCAGTCCTGCATTCTGATTGGTTGGCGAAATCTATAGCGTTTGGGCGGTACCACCGTCAGTTGCCTACTGACATCCGAAGTGTAAAGATTGTCGGGGAAGTGTCCAGGAAGATCATCGTGGAATAGTGTAGTGTCCAGTGGCGAAGGAAGATCATCGTGGAATAGTATAGTGTGCACTGTCATCGACAATCGTTGAGTGAATTGTGCAGTATCCAGTGGAGTATATTTTTCTGTTGAGTTGTGTCAAACTATATACTGTAAAACTTTTATTACACTTATTTTAATTTATTAAAGCTAAAACTTAGTCTAATCCATTTATAGCGACTTTATAATAAATATATAAAAATGGATCAATTTGATATTTTTAACAAAATTGATGCTCTATGCATGGAAGTGTTAAATGACGTACAAACAGGTGGAGCACGTAATAGTAATTCAAAGATAGAAATTATAAGTGAAAAACGTAAAATATATAAAATATTCAATAAGGAAGGTAGGCTAATAGAAGTACAAATTAATAATCTTCCAGAAAATGAAAACCCTTTAACTTGGGTTATGAAAGGTATTGAAGAGTTATTAGCGCACCTCATGCATGGTATTGATGACGACGATCAAGTCGGTCTCACGTTTCATAATCAAAGCGAGCCTCATAGGTCATTTTGATTATCGTTTCGACAGGCACGGAATATGTCTGTTGAAAACGTTTTACTCGCTATGGAAAAAGTTGTACAATACAATGTATTTTTAAATCAAGAACAATTCCTGGTTAATTTCCATCATGTGGAGATGCCTAAGGTGAAGGTCGGGTGAAACAGGGTCTATCCGATATTGACGAATATATCAAATAAAATAGGAGTATAGTTGTAATTAAAAATAGCGATACTCGCTGTCTCGCCCATGCGCTAGTAGTGGCTATGGGGTTGATCAATAATAAAAATAATAATAAAGAATGACAGATATATTATGATGAAAGGAAAAAAAATATGAACACGGAAGTTAATAAGTTATGTGTTAAAGTGGGGACCACTGGCGGTACAATTAAATATATTCACCAATCTCAAAGTGTGCTAACTGTGTGTAAAATAACTGTGTATGGGGATTTGTCGGTCAAATTAGTTCTATATGAAGGAGTAGGTGGTGGTGAAATCCCCATTAATTTTCTATTAACAAACAATCATTACAATGTAATTACAAATTTAACGGCAGCATTTTCAACCGTCTATGATTGTCAGCAATGCCATAGTAAATATAAAAACTCATACCAACACGATTTTAAATGTCAGGCTGGTTGTTCACAGTGTGGGAGTAAGCATCCATGTGCTGATGTGAAATTCTTAATAAGATGTAATAACTGTAATCGATCATTTTATGGTAGTGTGTGTGTTTCAATAATCATAAAGGTATGGTACGGAAAACTAGAAAACAGTGTAATTTATGTTTAAAGGTGTATACATTAACAAAGGATCGTAACCCTCTTATATGCGGGGAAATATATTGTGTAAACTGCCGTAGTATGATACCCCACAACCATTTATGTTTCATGCGGCCGAAAAAGGAGCATAATGTGGAAACTATAGTCAGAAAAAAGCTGTGGTTGTATTTTACGATATTGAGAGTCGCCAGGATGAAACAGTGGATGGGGTAAATATCGTGTATGGACACGTACCCTATCTATTAATAGCACAACATCTGTGTTATAAATGTATCGGTTTAAATGTTATAAATTTAAGTTATTCTGTGTGTGGTGTAAGAGAACACGTCTTCAAGGGTGAAAATTGTGTTCTACAGTTTTTATATTGTCTTGCTGAGAAGCGATCTTCTATCAATAATATTACATGTGTTGAGCACAACGCCCGTGGGTACGATGCCATTTTGTTTTAAGAAGTATGATAAATAATAAACAGTGGTTCTCCGATATTATTATGAGAGGTTGTCAGCTTCTAAGCATTCAATATAAAAATTTACGTTTTATTGATTCACTTAACTTCTTGCCTATGGCATTGGCCAAATTGTCCCAAACGTTTGATCTTCCCTCAACTAATTGCAACTCTGACTTCATCAGATTTACACGCAGAGCTTTTGTCATGTCAAGACGTGACCAAGAATATTTAAAATTCTTTCACATAAAGCATTAGGTACTGGAATTGATGTTACAAATTACTAATATGAGTGGTTCGCAAGATGTCGTTTTTGTCCATCAGAATTAATATGCTCCTACACACTTCATAAGATACAGAGTTCATCATAGTTCACCAAATATTATAGTTCACCTTAATCCAACTTGATATTTAGTTTCTTACAGAGGGAACGGACATCTTTCCACTTCACATTCTCTTCAAAAGAAGGCATGTTCTTGAAGGTGTAATTGTCAATTATTTGTCCAGATAGTTGATAGCACGTGTACAAAAAGAATGCACTTCCTTCATACGCCTGAGGCTCACTAGACTCCACTTCTTTCAGGGTCTTACTTGAAGAGTTTCCTAGAAACTTGTCTTGTTTATCAACTCTGCTCGCAATTTAGACATCATTACTGAGAAGCTCTGTTGCCGTAATCGTATCACTTTCGAATTTGTGCCCACTGAGATAATATCTGCGTAAAACATTATGGCAGAAATACAACATGAATGGAAATATTTTTATCAACCTTGGTTGTTGGTTCCAATCCAAATAGGATTTGGGCACACTCTTTGATAGGACGTATGACCAAATTGCAGGCCAGTCTCTTAGGATCCGTTCAATAGCAGAATATAAAGTTAACCAATGAACTGGTACATGACTTAGAAGTCCTCTATACTCAACTTCCACACATGCAAAGATATCTTGTAGCCGTTCATTATATTTTGCAGATGGAGAAAACTCATTGAAAGTCTTAATGATGAGGCTCTCAACCTCAGAAGTCAGAGCTTTTAAAGTGGTTATTTAAAATGGGCTTTGACACAATTTGACCCTCTCCACACCATCGGATGGTCACAACATATCTTACCCTTGCTCTTCTTTTGAGAGTATTATTTTTCTTTCTCTTTTTTTTTATTGTTGCTCTGATAGTTCAAAGACGAAGATAACAATTTTTCTTTTGCTGACGCCGGTGCAAATCAAAGACTTCTTATTCGTCCAGAAGTGAAAGGATGCCGACGAATCCTCACATCTTTTTATTGTTGCTTTGCGCGGGCTTTCTATGTATGTCTGCTCTTCTTTTATTACTCAATATTTCTTTGAATATTTTTTCCAGTTCTTCGTTTATTTTACTTTTATATTGATTTTCATAAATTACCTTTAATTTATTTTGTTGGGCTTCTTTTCGTTTTGAAGTTGAGGTGTAGCCACTCCCACTTTCTTCGGCTTAGGTTCTCGCTGTCGAGAAAGTTAGTTCAATATGGTCGACGCACTGTAAGGTTGCGTGAAAAATAGAATGCAACCAAGTGTGTTTAAATACAAAATAAATGCAGCCCCCTCTATGTTTTGTTGAAAACTGATGCTGATATCCAGAGACTACAATAAACAGTGTAGCAACTTAAAAGTATTTTCCTGTATATTGGTAGCAGCGGGACTCTCCATTTGGACTTATACAGGAAGAAGACGAGCTGGTTAGAATATGTTTGTTTTTCAATGTTTGTGAGTGTGAAGTAAAGGCGATTTTGATGTGTGTGTGTGCTAGTGGTTCGTTTCTTGTGAAATAAATACATATAATTTCGTTATGGGTTCTTAAACCCTCTTTTGTGTGTGTGATTAAATATGTGAATTTCAGTATGGTGTATGTGTGGTTTTCTTATGATATAAAGGGTGTAGTGAAAATGGTTGAGTAATTTCGCTGGCAACGGAGGTCTAGCTACCCCAAGCTCAGGTATGTAGTAGTTAAGGTCCCAAAATTTTATTCTCTCTTATCCAGGTCTTCAAAATGAAGTTAGATCGTAAATTTTAGTATGAAAACCATGTTTAGAAATTCAGAATTTCTCAAATTGCACTCAGCTGCTTATGTTAGATGAAGAGTGAACATTCTTTCTTACTCACTCAGTATTTTGGAAATTGGTGTGGCATTTTTGCGTTGAAATTTTACGTTACAAATTTTCGTCTATAACCGTTTGGATATTTAGCTTTTCCGCAGAATGTAACTCAATGATTTTCCGGTACAATAAATTCGAATCTCTTTCATTATCGCAGCTCACCGTAAGCCAAACTATGCGAAAAGTATGTTTCATAATCGAACCCAACCCAACATATGTGTTTTCGTATGTTCGCTATTAAAATGGTTAGGCTGCATTAGTTTCGAAAATATAAAGACTGAACATTTAATTTATTTTGAAGAATCAAAGCTAAATTCGGTTCAGTGATGCTGTTTGAATTCAATTGTTTAGTGAAATAACATATTGCATTTTAAGCAGAAATTTTCGTTGTAGCTGGGCTAAATTGTAAATACCAAACCTAACGGTTTTGGAAACGAAATTTCAGTATTTTTTGGTAATATCGTGGGCGAATTTGTGCTCCGCAGAAAAGTAGAGCGTTATTATAAAAATATTGATTTTTTTTATTTGTCATACTGAATGGAAACAAACGTATGAAATTCAACCATATGTGATTCTAAGATTTTCTCAAAGCATTTTGTTTTTTTATTATTATTATTATTTACGAAATTCAATGCTCGAATTATTTCCTTGCCTGTTTTGCTTAAGAAAATAAATATAATTTTATCAGGTATCCCTTGTGTAAAGGTTTCACTTAAAAATTAAGTAGTCCATTATTATAATTTGACTTTAGTTTATAGTATTGCTGTGTTTGAAAGTTCTCAACTGTCTGTCATGTCCATCCGCAAGCTGATATTTTTGTTGTGATTATGATTAAAGTTGTTTAAATGAGTTTAGGTTCGGACATTTCTCTCTGATGAGTGACCGAATAGGATAATAGTCAAAATTATTTAAGTTTTATCAAAATCTCGTGTCTAGTGTCATCTTGCGCGCGTCGATTTGGTCTTATATATTTTTGTGACTAACGTTCGGGTGGTCCAGCTCTGAGATTTTTTAGTACCGGTTGATGAATGTGTGGTTCTGATTTTGGAAGAGCTAGGTTAGGTGTTGGACACTGGAATGAAGTTGCCGTTTTAGTTTTGGCCGGGTGCTCTGCCACCCCGCCGTAGAACGAATTCTGAAGTGCCGATGTAAATAGTACCGGACACTGACCAGGGAGGAGAACGGGAATTCCGCCTGGTGAATACAGTTTGTTGTTGCGTTTTATTCTCGCGTTTATGGAAAGTGAGTGTGGTGAAGGCGCGTGAGAACGGTCTAAAGAATGAGGTGAAAAGTGCTTAGTTTAGCCGGCCGAGTGCTTAGTAACCTCCTCGATAACCTGATGGGAGACCCCTGATAGTAACCCTACTACAGTAGGTCACTAAAATAGCGTTCTTTGTTTTAATATACTTTATCGTCGGTTCTTCGATTGCTTTTTCTTCGGCGCATGCTTATCTTGAGGTTTCTTTCTTCCTTTTTCTGCATAGCTTTTATAAGCACGGGCTCTGAGGATGCAGATCTGGGAAGCTGCTATGTTATTATTATTTTTTCCCTTAGAAATATATATGAATATCTGCATTGCAGGTGTGTGTTTTGACTTTGCTTAAGTGGATATATGTATTAGATGATTAAAGATTCTCCTGCGAGGTGTTCTCGTCGAAGTCCCGCCCCACCCCCTTCGGGTCTTTTCTTGTGTTTTTGCCTTCTGCTATCGCCTTCTCTACGTTCTGGCACTTCTTTCCGGGCTTCCCTTCATGCATGCTTCAAGTGCTAATACTAGTGTATAATGTATCTGCGTAGGGTCTTATATGTTGAAGCAAGGCAAAGATGGGTAGGTACCCGCCTTGTCTTCACATTCGATGATGGTTCTTCAAGATATTTTTATTTTTGTGCCTTCTGTGGCTGAAGCTTCTCCCCCCGGCTAGGTATTCTGCTAAGTTGATTTTGGGTTTATGCTTTTGGCAGCAGGGACTGTCTCCTGTCTCCCATTTAGTCGTACCTGCCTTCCGGTGGTGAGTAGTGTTTCAAAATTTCCTGCACTAACTGCGGATTCTCCGTTTTCAGTTTCATATACTTTTCTTCTATAATAATTGACTGAAGCATTATTTACAGAATATCTGGAGACTCTGGAAATCTTCACAGTGGCGTCGCATGGTAATCTGGGGCCCGGGGCAACTGAACACAATCGTGAGTGTAGACTGCTATTATTTGCCATAATATCATACTTCCTCCTTATTCCGAGCCCTCAGAAAACTGAGGAACTCACGGGGGAGGACTCACTAGCCAATACGAAGAACTTCCCATTCACTCACTATAACCTATGCATGAAAATAAATATTGAGATAATGGGGTCCTGCTTTTCAACCATCCTATTACAGGGAAGCGAACAAGTAAGAGTCCTGAGACGGCATAGTTACTGAGTCACCGACCACCATCGAGGTGTTCTACTGATTTATCTTAACGAGCGGCGCACAGGGGATGACTCCACTGCCCCCCCCCCCCGCAAAAAAACTGCTAAATTAATACCGCGTGAACACTGAGGAAATATTGGTTGGATCCTAGTCAGGGACTTATAGGTGTGCTATATGCTTCACATTTACGTAGTATACGGAATATAGCAAGACAGGTGTTTAACAGGTTGCTTATATTACAGAAAATTTCTCCATAAGTTCGGCTATAGTGAGATAAATTAAATGGGTTAATGAGATCTCCCCAGGTACAAAAAACAGTGTTTCTTCCAGAAGATTTTATTCGGGGAGCTCGTGGGCGACTCATGAAAATTATAAATAATTAATTTTGACTCTAATGTGCTAAAGATACAAAACAACAATAGGCTCTATATTCTATAGGCTCTGTTCGTATATCTTGTTCGTACTTCCTTAGTTACCCTCAAAAGTAACATGAACAATATGTGCTATGATATACGTATTACAGTATAAGTAATACAAGTGAAATAAACAGTGAAAATAAATTTTGTTGATGATATCAGGACTAGCTTGCTTGTTATTGAAGCAGATGTAGTTTCTAAGCATTGTATAAAAATAATTATCAATACTATTAATAAAATGCCAGAAACGTACCGTACTTCAAAACATGCCAAAACTAACGTAACATTTTTTTTTTTTTTTAAATTAGTAAACTATATAGATGTGTGAAACACACAGAGATTAGCAATTATCTTTCCAGGCGTCCATTTCGAAGCAGATCCTTGTCCGAGCACCATAAATGTTAGGAAATTGACACAAATACTAATTATACACTTCTAATTTTTAAACGCTAGGGGAAATTTTCAGGTATCTTTAAAATAGTTGGAAAAGGTAGTAATTTACTAATATTTTACTTTTGCAAAATAATATTGGAAAAGATAAAATTATATAGAACTTTTACTGTTAATTATGTTTCTGTCCTTTACTTTCTCACGAAATTCAAAAGAATTTGAAGACTTTTGGAATTGCAAAATCTTAAATTTGTTTGAAAGTGACCAAACGAACTCAACAATGCCAGTATCTCAATTTCAAAACTTTTAAAGAAGAACCAGTTTCGAAATGGACATCTGACTTGGACCTGCTTTCCTAATCTTTCAGGTACGCTGTGTGCGTACGTCTAGGAAAATATATCTTTTACACTTTTTGTAATAATACGTCAGACTAAATAGTATAAAATTTTCCAATTTGTTCTCAAGAGCTCAGGGCTAATCAGCAGTGCAATCATTACTTCTGAAAGATTTATGACCCTTTTTGGAGATCATGGAAAAATGATGAAAACTATTATCTTTTGCACCTTAGAAGCCAGAGCTAAGGTGCAAAAGATAATTCATTTTCACCCCATTCCTCTAATAACTCTAATCCATCACTCTTGTACACCAGGTAACACTCCACCCTATTTCACTACATGGCGATTAAAACAGTAAATACGGTGGAAGTCGACGAGCGTCTCGCGCTAGGAATTTCAGAGGGGAAAATGTAAAGATACATGACAGCACCTAACCTTACCTAACCTCCGCTTTCCCATGGTCACTAACTTGAGATAATGTACGAAAAATGCAAAAAAAGCAATTATTAATAATAAATATGAGCATATAAAAATATATTTTGAAAAAAAAAAAAAGAAAAAGTGTTGACCCGAGAGGGCTTTAAACCCGGGACCTTTTACTCAAGAAGCGAATGTATTGACCATTCGGCCACGAAGCCGAATTGGGAAATCTTGGTTTCGTCGTTGTATTTACAGTGGGTAGCGTCAGAGTCTGTCAGTATGACGTCGTAGGTGATGACGACTTCCGCCGTGTTTACTATCTTAATCCTCAGCACATTTCACTACATCGTTAGTGCTATAAATCAGTTTTCTTCATTTCTACCTTATCTTTCATTTACAAAAGATTCGAATTCATCGCCACGTATTTACACACGCAACGCGTTTTCTCCAGTTTCGGGAGGTTTTACGTAGAAGGTTGCAGCTAGTGGTAGCTAAATGTTGGATGCCTTGAAAGTATTTATTCTAAACTTTATATTAACGAAAAATCATAGCTTGGCTCGCTTAGGTTTTATTTGTGCGTCTCGATGAATTTGGGAAATGTAGTTTTCCGATGTACATACATTACAAACATTAGGACAGAGCTCTCATCTACATTAAAGATATGATAGCACTATAGCTGAACTGGAAAACCTACCATCAGCGCCTTATTGAGGGCGATTCACCTGCTTTCGGCGCAAATCTGGGGAAGGGGAGAAATCGAGGGCATCGAAAACTCTAAATGCACTAAGCACCGAAATAAAAAGATTGGCAAGTTGAATAAACGTTGGTTTTCATTCATGCAAATAACATGCAATTGGAGATATTTTTTTTTTTTCTCAAAATTTATAAAAATGTGAAAAGTTGATTTCTTTTATGTTTATTTTTCAATTCCCATACAACTAAATAAAATTCCAATAAAAACGGGGGCGACTTGTCTAGATATGCATCGGGCACTGAAATACCTCACAACGGATCTGCCTACCATATTTGGATAACAAATTATTTGCCTCAATTCCTGCTGCAGACAGAAAATATACGTAGCCGCGTTCCGAAAATGTTGAAAAAATGGGTAAATTTGAGCGGACATGCACTATTGAGTACATGCGTTTCAGAATTACGAAGGAAGTAGTTTAGTGTCTATTGGACATTTTACTACAATATATGAGGTTTTCTAGCTTATTTTTTAAATTTTGAACTGTGTAATTTTGTCCCAGTTCTTTTATATCGTCCCACTGTTGAGCAGCTGGGGCCCCATGACACTTGGGGCCGGGGGCGAGGGCCTCGCTCGGCCTTCCCCCTTGCGGCGTTACTGAATATACAAGATGCAATCTTCCAATATTTCCTTGATTTTTGAGGCGATGTATTCACTACTTTCGTTGTTGTCTTTATTAATGTCCAATAAATCATATTTGATTTCGCAAAGTGTTGCACATTGAGAGGGGAAAAAAGCTACTTCTATTCCTTTTATTTGATGCATGACTTCCAATGTTAAAATAGTCAGCTTGCTGTAATTCCTTTATTATCATCTTAGGTATCTTAGGGCCAAGAAAGTTTTCAACAATGGCAGAGGACTTTGTTTTTCCACAGGATACCTTGAGAGTAATTGAAGAGTCTGAAACTAATTTCCTAAGCAACGTGTTCCCACAATCTTGGGTTTTGCGACTCACATGATCGATAACACTATGATACACTGAAGCTACATCAGTTATGGTGACACGGTCAGATTGTTTCGAGTTCGCTTTTACAAAGAAATTTGAAACAGTTTTCTCTAGTCTCTTGCACATCTCTGTTTGTTGGTTTTTGTTTGATTTACTGTGTGCTTGAGTAGCCGCCCTTCTCTCACATCTCACAGAAAATATCTGATTGCAGAGAACACAGGAAACAGTGCTCTCATTTAAATGTGATTTTCATATCGTTCCGTCCGTTCGGATTTCTTACACCATTCGTATTAAAAGGAGCACTTTAGCGCCTGTTCGTTGGTTTTGGGCACAGCTTATTTTCTCCTGACTTCGCCCCTTAGGTTTTAGTGTTACGCGTCGTTCAAATATTACGTAAGCATCCGGGGGGTTCAAACTTTGCTTACATTTGCCAGGTGTACGTATTAGGGATATAGCATTTCCTTAATTTTGCTTACTAAGGTGGAGGGTGTCTAAAATGACAAAATGTTCTGACGTAATATTTAAACTATCCATTCCGTATTTCTCTTTATCTTCAGAAATGGTACACAGAATATCAATAGCCACAAGAAACAATATTCTATGTGCGTTTTTGTGAAAGTGTTTAAGTTTTTTTTTTTTTTGTTTGTTTGTTTGTTTAATAGCGGAAACGCTCATATTGTCCTGATCCCTCACTACCTGTCACAGAAAACATAGACTAGCGTTGCTAACATTTTGATTCCAAAATATCGTACATTCGTAAGAAAATTATCGATTTCTTCGTAAACCGCAAGACAGCACATATATGATACAAGTTGTATCGCAGTCTGTGTTTACTGCTTTCTCATATCAATTGTATTCAATCTCATCTCATCTCATCCAAATGTACGAAATCTTAATTCCTGGACATTTCAGAGTCCAAGTTGAGTCAAAATGTTGCCTGGACAACAAGTCCTTTTTGCTCTACTGTAAAGGCCAATCCTGGACGATTGGCAACCCTAATATCGTCCTGATATTCTTGTGTTACTAGGGTAGTGTAGGTTATAGCAAGCGGCCGTAGCTCAGTTGGTTTAGCTATCGAAAGATCTTTGGAACCATCTCAACGGCCGCATAACCTGACTATGGTTTTTCCAGGATTTTCCTCAGTCACACCAGGCAAATGCAGGTTGGTACGATTATAACTACAAATCCTGGCCGACTACTTTTCAACATCCTCTCCCCCGCCCTGTAGCGCACCTCAGCTTGGTCACTGCCTGTTACTGTTACAACTATAGGAGTAAATTGTTGCAACTATGGGGGGATAAATTGTTACAACTACACTAATTTCACTATCATACATCTACCTACCTATCTGTTGGTGATTTGCTTTCTTCTGTGCCGACAACCCTTCCGCTTTCAAATGTACTGTGTAGCAGTGGTATTTTTAAATAGAGAGATATGATAATTAAGTGACAATTTGCATAAACACAAAGTGCTTACATAAACCCAAATCTCAGTCATTGTTAGTGAGACTAAACTCCACAAATGTTGCCAAAGCATTTTCTGCACAACAGTACATCCATCTATAATTAGATTTCCAAAACAATCTCTTGCAAAATTCATTGTCTCCATTAAGAAACATTGTTTTACCCATCGTAACATGGTTTTGAGCGAGCGAAGGGAAGAAGAAAAGGAAGAATCGAAATTGAAATTACAGGCGTTGTTGCCGAGCCTACGCTGTTGCTTCACTAACTGATTCAATCCCTCGAACTAGTTTGCTTGCAAGATAATTAGCCCCGAACGCACAAACAAAGAGAAAATGCTCTCAGATTAGAAATTGCTTATTTAAACAGGAAAAACGCTTCAGAACAAAGTTGCTGCGTCGTAACCGCCCGAGGGAAAAGAAATCGAATAAAAAAAGAAAATACAAAAAGCTATGTAAACAATTAAAGCTCTGTTTGTTCAACGATCAAAAGTTGGAAAGAGAAACAAATGAGTGTAAGTAAAATATCCATATTGAAGCACTAAATGTTGGCAATAATGCGAAGAAATAATAGTAACAAATTATATATCCACAGTATCAAAAGATTATAGTATATGTATAATTAGTTTATGGAGCACAAAAATATAAATTAAGGAATATACACACGTTTCAATAAAATAAGGTATTTTTCTCTAATTATACATGGAAAATACAGTGCGCGGCATTTAAAAGTTGCTGGGTCCAAGAACAGTTAGTCCCAGGGCGTAGAAAAGTCTGTAGATTTGGAGGAATTAGAATAGAAGGAGACGTCCTTTCCTAACCCTACTTCGAAAATAAATTTAAGCCGAAAATAGCCGTCGTCCCGTTTGTATGTGGCGCGGTCCGCCAAATTGTGTTTGGAATTGAATTGAAGCATTGTATTCACAGACGTTCAAATAATCTGTTCGTTCTTTATGATTTCATCTAAACCTAATCATGGTTAGGAGTTGTGTTGCATTTGGTTTACCAACACGTACAACAAGTATCCTCCTAATGTCATATTTTACAGGTAATGCGAGAGAAAACGTCTATCCAAATATAAAATTTTTGATACAACTTGATAGCAGGGAGAACAATAAAAGTTTTTTTTTCTGCATGTTTCATTATGGCGTCAGTGTGTTAATTCGAAAATTTAAAGAGAAGGATTACTTATTTTCATTTAAACAGACTAAAGAAAATAGTAGTACTCATTGTATTTCATTAGATTGTGTGTAACTTGGGATAACAATATAGTTTTTTTGTTATACAGATTCCAATGTTCACTCTGGAACATTTGGATACTCTTCTCTGTGTAGAGCGGTACAATATTTTATAAGCAGTGACAAATACATCTGTGTTCGTATTTGTATTCTTCAAGCACAAGGTTAAACCTTCATGCTTAAATTAAAGTTGCTCTACAGTTCAGTAGTTCGTCAAATGCTAGAAACACAAGACACTAAATTGTAATAAATCTTTTTTGAAATTGAGCACTGGAACACATTTGACACTAAGCTCTCTGAAGCTTAGAAGCACTGTCGTAATGCTCAGAATGTGTGTTTGTTTACATGATTCAAGGGTAAAGTGCAGTTTATTGTAATCAAGAAACAAAAATTACAGAGTAGGAACTATTTAGCGTCCTCCGCGCTGGGAGCGGGTACATGATGTGAGTGATAATCATGTTCATCGCCTATAACAAATCTAACCTGACTACCTAACCCGTCTTAACTCCATCAACATTATGTCCGTGAATTTTGTGGCAAAATACGTGAAAAACACTACACGAAGTGACACGATTAGTAATTCCTCTGCGTGGTGCCATCTTTGGATGCATAGCTGTGCAGCATCGCGATACTAGTATCTCGATATCGGTACTAGCTAGTATCTTTATTTTAAGGATCTTGATAGATAATCGATACTTCTGAAAATAAGTATTGGTATCGTACATCTCGATATTTTAGCAGTATCTTCTGGATACTTTTACGGTACTTCTCGATTTTTTTTCGATATCCATTATTTTTAAACAAACCATTACTTTGCAATTTTTAATTTGGCCATGACAATCTTCATATTACAAGTACTACTTGAGACTCTGGTGCTCCCGGACCCTTGTCGTCAAGAGGCTGATATTTCTAGACCACGGATAGGGCATTCCGAAATGTTTGTTTAGTGCAAGTGACATCGGGAACTTGGAAAAAAATTCGGAGCCTAGCCACAAGATCAATTTAGATATTAATTTCTTATTTGTCTGTGGCTAAGAAATGTTAGAAGGTCTAGGAGGATTGGAGAACAGGAGAAGCATTGCTAATGTAAATCAATATGAACAACACTGATGCTTCCCTAAGTACCCCGAATTATTCTATATGAGAATATATACTGTATTATCACTAACGAGGCTCTTATCTGAATTTGTTCCCTCCGCCTATGGATGTAGGATTTTGGATTTAATCTGTAAGGCAAGATAGGATTAGTATGGACTTACCAACCCGGGGGTACACATAGAAATATAAGGTACAGTGTATGTGAAATGTCTCCAACTTCTGCCTGAAAGAGACGGTATGTATGTAAAGGACAGTGTATGCAAAGGGGAAATCAAAACAACACAATAAAGCAAAGCAAGAAAGGTTCTTATTAGCATCTTTATTTGGACTCCCTTCCACTTCGGGAGTTCCAGAAAGTCTAACCGCTACATACAGCTTGCGCTGTTTATATAGGTCATAGACATTACATGTAAACTAGATGGTCATCCAAAGACGTTTTATATTTTTTTTTAAATTTTAATATATTATTTGAATATATATTTTGGTATATATTTCTTGTCAATTAGAATGTCTCTGTTCAGTATAGTATGATTCAAAAGTATTGATTTACAGCAATATTCAGAATAGATATCTTTAAAAAAATATACATTGCAAAAGCTTCGTCATGAGAAAATAATTAATACAAGAAATATTATAAATACCAAAAATGAGTTTATATACATGGTTAGGGAGGTCATATATGTCTCATACTTAGATGCTGGCATCTCGCAGAATGCAAGTTACGTTACAACACTGAAGAGGAAGATTGCCCTGAATTGCAGAAAATTATTTCAAGTGGAGATGAAAAATATTTTTATTTTTTTATTATTATTATTTCAAGTTTTCATGAAGTATTAAGGGCAATGTTTCGAAGATTTTCAGCGTGGGAGGATTCTTGTGCTCTTTTAAAGAAACTTTTTGTTGAATATAACACTTCAATTTCATCAGGAACATCTGTGAACAAAATTTTCTTTAACGCGATACAAGTGTTGTACTATAAAAGAGTACTCATGGGGAACAGTACTTTTAGAGGACCAAATTGCTCCTGAATTTAAATGAATGTTTAAATGTATTTGACATGATGGTCAAGCATCATTAAATTCTCACGAACATTTAGAAAGCGCTTTTTGTTTCACTGTATTCAAATTTCGTTCACAACTGGTGAACCGCCATATTGTATTCCCATTTCTCCCCTAATATTTGTCTCAAGACAAAAATCTGGTCCAATGTAAATATATTTCTTCCTAACTCACATTGGTGATCTTCAGTTATTTCATCTATGTATATATACGCTTAGGAGTGTTAGCAAGTTATCACTCATGAGTAATGAGATTTCGCGGTAATTGTTTGTCAGATTTATTGCTTTTTTTACAAACTAAAACTATTACTGAGGTTTTTCCATTTCTTTGGAAGATCCTCGTTCCTCTATATAGCACTTATCAATTTATGTAGTTCCTTGACTAGTGTCGTTCCTCTCTCATTAATAAATTCCGATGGGATGTTGTCCATTCTAGGTGATTTGAACATTTCAATTTTTATCGAAATGTCAACCTCGATCTCGCTAGGTTTGGATATTCATGGTTCTGAAGTACCAAGATTTCAGTTTCCTCCGTTTGTTCTCCGGTACGTGGATTATACAAAAAGGAACTTTTCCACATATCAAGAAGTTTAGTCTGATACGCTTGAGAATCCCCATGTTTTCAGTCATCTGTAGCCTCGGCTGATAATCTTTTCGTAACGAGTTTACGCTTTGTATAGATTTCTTACGTCGTTTTATGTACCACTTCCGTCCATCTACTGAATTTTCTGCGTCAGATTTTACTTTTTGTTTATCAATGTGCGTGTGGCGTTACATTTCTCGTTACTGTAATAGGTTTCCATTTGTATCGGTTTTCTAGCTTACAATAGCGTCGCTCTTTTTTTTTTCTTTTTTTCTCGTAAGGCTTAAAGACATTTTTCATCAAATCAACGTTTGTATTTCGGCCGTTTCTTCTCACCTTCCTTTCCCTGCGCCCTTCACTGTGTATAACAAGTTGCCTCTCATTATCTTATTCACATAACTTTCGTTTTAATATCTTCATTATTATTATTATTAGTTCCGACACAAAACATTTATTGACTGGAATACTTACTATATCGACAACTATTCATTTCAGTTTCCACTGTAATAAGTCGAATTTGGAATATTTTTATCTCGAAAACGAAGTGGACTTTGAGAAATGACAAAGGTAACCTTGTCTTTATTTTGATATCAGAAATTAATCTGCACAGTTTGTCGGTCAAAATCTCTCACGTTTTGCACGTATTTCATATAAATCTTCTATATATATATCTACACAGAAAAAAATATTTAATTACAAGGTTTAGTTGTACTAGTACGTAGAAAGGGAAAAGAATTCTAAATATTAATGTAGTAAATTACACATTATTTCGAATATTCAACTTACCAAATAATGGGTAAACTACTCCAAACTCTATATTATAAGGCATATCTCACATCCATTTGGTAAACTGTGCATTTCAAGTTTACATCAGGTTCCTTTTGATAGTACAAATATCATGCCACATATAAATAATGGGGGTCATTTTTTCATACTTGAAAGGTCATATTTAGGGATTTTTTAGGTAATCAAGTTCCGAGCCCTAATCATAAAGAAGATAATGGACAAAGTTCAACTAAATATACCAATAGTCAATAATAGGAATGGACAGAGCTGTATCCAAGAGGATCCAGATATCCCGATCTTAAAGATCCGGATCCGAAGATCCTAAATATTGATCTTTGGGGTTTCGGATATTCGGTCGAGTCGAGTCGTGCGATTTTCGTCGCAGATTCGAAGACCCAGGACTTCGTTATTATGATACATCCGAAACTGCTATGCCGGGATGGTAAATTATGTAGGTCCTGGCCAATACCTTCCTCATCCTCTGCTTACCTCATCCCGACCTGAGCCATAAATGACAGAAGGACATAAATAAAGTCAGTTTAATTCAATGTGTCTGATAGTATATTTCATAACGATAGTTGTGTATTTGATTGCTATTGTTTTCTTGTTCAAAGTTAGTTGATACGAGCATTTTAACGTCATTTTTTAAAAAAATACAAGGTTTATTTCTCAAAGTAAATGAATGAGGGAAAGGAATTTCGTATTGTTTACATCCATGAACGCTTAAAAGGGGGAGGACATGTTTCTGTTCTTTCCTTTTAACAGCGCAATGTTTACTGCGAAGTGACTGATAACCACGTCACAGGGCAAAAGATAGCAACAGTTGATTGTTATGGAGAGGATGGAGTTAGAATAGAACAAAAAGTGCTGCCGATTGTTTGTTTTCCTTTTGTCACTCCAATTATGTATTAGTGACCGAATATCATATGTCTGGTTTCAAAAGCACTAGTCTTGCAATTCGTGTACAACTCAGCAATTTCTTCTCTCTTTCTATGATCCTACTCTCCCTCTCTCCACTCTCAACATCCAAAATGAAGAGTAAAAGAAATGAAAGAAGATATATCGTTTGGTAGCCGATAAAAATCGCCCAAAATACGTATTAGGAAAGACTACATTGATGTGTCCAAGCTTCAGATATCCGAGATCCAATATCAGAAGCTCGGATCCGCATCCGAAAATCCACATCTTGATATCCGAAACTCGGATATGGATATCCGCACCCGGATCTTCATGTTACGGTGCATAGTAGTAAAGAGAAGCTCATTTGTTTTTTGTTTTTCTATTTTTAGCTTCTCGACGTCATAGGCCTAAGGCCATCTAGAAAGTTAGTATAAAGGGAAATTACCTCACGTAAGGTTATTGTTCTTATGACGTAGAGTAGAGGCATTAAAGGAGGTTATTGACCATTAGATGCTGGTAAGTTTTGGATTTATTTTTGGGAACATAGCGGTCATATTACACATGGCGTTGAAGGCTAGAGGGTATTGACCTAACGTAAATATTATTGATCGTATGAGGGTTCTTTAACGTTTTGTATACGTTTATCACATGCGATGGATGTTTATTTTAGATGAAGCTCCCGATTGTTGACCACGTGATCTAAGGGAACTTTATGATGTTATGAATACGAAAGATGTGAAAAAATGTTCACATAACTATTGTTTTAGATTATTCTTTGCAGAGGGAAGCAATTCTTTAATGTTAGATTTTTTCTCTGAAGAGATAGTAGAAGTAGGAAACAGTCCTTTAATTTTTTTCGAATGTTGATGAATAGCTTTGTTTAGGTGAACAGAAGCTGTTTGAAGGTAGGAAAAACGTTTTCTCCCACATCTGATGTTTCTTTAAATAATTTTAGCTATGAGGTGATGGAATGTAATTATTTTAATAGTAGTAGAACTCGTAATAGCTTATGATATATAACTTAAATATTAAATTTTGATGAATATTTATTAATTTAATATTTTGACAATGGTATGTCATCACCAGCGTTGCCATTTCCCTGATCGCGCACATGCGTTAACGTTGGCGCACGTGTTGCCGAATTGCGCACGCGTTAACGTTGCCCGGCCGTGCACGCGTTACCGGATCTCATTAACGCTGCTAAACGGTGCACACGTTGTCGCACAATCATTAACGTTACCGGACGGCGTACGCGTTACCGGATTGCACACGCATTAACGTTCCCGGATTGCGTTGACGCTGCCAAACTGTACATACGTTGCCGCTGCTAAATGAGGCATACGTTGCCGCTGTTGCCGCCAAAGCGCTGTTACTGTACCCGTTGCTGTACAGCGTATTGTAGTAAAGCTTCTTGATGCACAGCTCCGTTGCTTTTAAAGCTTACTGTTATAAAGCCGGATGACTGTTAACGCCTACTTGTTGATATTACATGCACTGTTAAACTTATTACGCTTGACACTTTATTCTATATGCCCCTATGAGTCTAATCAGAAGCTGCCTTTGAGCGCAGTTTATTGTTTGACTTTGTCTAACATCATCCATCCGGTGGCTCCAGACACTGGCGGCATATCCGACTAAGGATCTTATGATGACGTCATGGTACAGCTTAACAATTTTGATCGGTATTCTTGGTTCTTTTGTCGCAATGTTTTCTAGTTTATGTGCTATTTTAATTGCTTTATATGATATCAGTTCAGTGTGTTTTCTAAAGTTTAACCTTTCGTCAATAGTTAGTCCTAAATATTTAAAAAATTGTACTCTGTTAATTGTTTTGTTATTGATTTTGATTATGGGATCTCCGTTAAGATTAAATTTCCCCTTAAATAGTACGAATTTTGTTTGCTTTGCTGAGACTTAGTTTATTAATACTGCACAATGACGCTATTTCTCTTGTAATTACGTTAGATTTCCTTTCTATCTTTTATCTACTATTTCCTTTTATTATCACCGCCAGGTCGTCCGCAAACCCTACCACCCGTTTTACCTCTTTCAGTTGATTAAGCATCTCCAGACATGGCTGGAAGGTCAGGTCCCAGAAGATCGGCCCTAAAACCGCCCCTGAGGACATCCTCTTGTCGGTCTTTTACCCACAACTACATCAGCCGTATTCACTTCTATTCTATTCCAAAAATAGTTTTTAATTACTTCCCAAATTTTGTATGGATCTTAGAATTTTTATCTCTCTCAGGTTAGAGCTGGCCACCACAGAATGTCGAACGTCCCCTCTATGTCAAAGAATATTCCTATAGTATATTTACATTCATCATTGTTAAATTGCTGAATTTTGTTACAGAGCTCGTTCATAGCGTCTTCAGTAGATTTATTTTCCCAAGGCCAAATTGTATGTTGCATTCATTAATATAAGTCATTTTATTATTTATCTTCCCTGCGATTACTTTTCCGAATATTTTGCTATGACATTAAGCAAACAGATAGGTCTATATGACTTAGGGTTTGTTCTATCCTTACCCTCGCCTTTGAGGAGTATAACCACCTTTGCCTTTTTCCACGAGTTGGGGAAGATGCCTTGTTCCAAGCATTCGCGAAAAAGCCTTACGATGTATGGAGTCCAGATATCTTTGTTTTCTTTATAAATTTCATTCTTTATATGGGGTCTAGGGTCTTCCCATTTTTAAGACTTTTTATAGCTTGTTCAACATCTCAGTTTGTGACAATGAGCTCTTCGTTTTTTTTCTTCCTCTTGCTCGGGGCTGTTCATCTTGGATGAGTATATTCTGCTCATTATCCTCATTTTCTAAATCATCAGGGGAAAAAATTGCGAAGAGTAACTCTATAGTATCCTTCCACTGTCCAGTATCGTTTTTCAAGGTGTTTAGGGTTCCCTTCGTCTTTATTTTGCTCATCACAATCTTATATGGTGTTCCCCGTGGGTCCAGACTAAGATTATTTTCTACGAATTTGTTCCAGGTTCTATTTTTATGTTCACGTAGCTCTTTCTCGAATTATTGTTTAATTTTCCTATACTTGTTTAACCTGTTTTGCCTCAACTCGTGGTCTCCAACCGCTCTCTAACTTCTTCTGGCTACTTTTGTTTTTCATTTTAGCTTATCTAATTCCGCTGTTCAATACGTTTTCTTCTTTTTAGTTCCATCTTTTTTATTTGGGATGTCTTCTTCGATAGCTTTCTTTGTGGCCAGCTCTGATTCCTCTGTCTAATTAAAAATATTACAATTTGTCAGTCTGTGGTAAGTTTAGTTTGTTATTAAATTTTTTCAGTTTATTTTTTAAAATTATATTTAAATGTTGTTCTGTGTTCTTGGTCCTCTTCGTGATCTTGTTGTTTTAGATTTATTTTAAATCCGATGGCGTTATGGCCACTCATTGTTACATCTTCGATGACTCTGCAATTCGTTAAGCATTGTATACATTTCCCTTAGACATTGTTACATCAATATTCGACCCCGTCCCGGCCCTGCCTCTAAATGTCGGAGTCCTTCTCTATTATGGATGTTTAACTGAAACTGTTGGATCAGCTCTTCCAACACTTCTCAATTACCGTCAGATCCAGGGCAGTGCCACAACGGAGACTTTGCATTTAAATCCCCAAAAATCAATATATCCCTATTATTATAAGTATTCAATATATTCTCCAATCTCATTACAAACATCTCGGTTGGTAGAGAGAACTGACAGTAAATATTACACACTAACAGCTTTCTCTTTTCATTTGTTATGTCTAGACACTGGACCCGCCTGTCTGAATATTGGACATGAACTAGGGTTTCTATGTTCTTATTGAATATCAACGTTGCAACCATAGGGTTTTCTTCCCTCGGCAGCACCGCCACGACATCTACCGAAAATCCCAGCAGTCTTCCATTATTGATATATGGCTCCTGCATGCATGCCACGTCTACGTTCTCCTCTTTACATAAATGTCTCAGCTCAGCACACGCTAGTTTGGATATCCACGTTGAGCTGGATGATATTAATCACGATTTATGGTTGTCTGGTGTAGATGTAGCACGCCAGAAATTTTTCTGCTGGGTTGAAGGCTATCCGGCCATATGCCATGACAAACTTCCGATAGACGCAATTCAGTTGGAAGGTCTCGTTTCTTTCAAAAATTCTATCCACCAACTCGAGCAGGTCACCTGGGTCTGATGTAATCCCATCTGACTTTAGATTAAATACCTCTTCAATTACTGGAAGGTGATGCTTCTCCCTCGTGGGTGTACATTCCTTATGATGACTCTCAATGCAGCCGTCAGGGTTTTGGTCTCCTCAAGTGTAGCCAGGTTATAATCCAAGTGCAAGGCGCTGTATAGAGTTTGGAGGTCGAATGCAATTTTCTTCGTTTCTTTGTCCGTCAGCTCTCTCTCCCCAGAGTCATGCATACTTTGAGTAGTGTCCATTCCATCCATTGTTTCTTTTTTCAGCATTTCTACGGCTGCAGGATCGCTTCTATATTCCATTGCTTTACTTCTTCTTTGTACAACCTCGGGATCCAGGATTTCCAGCTCTTCTTCTTAATCCTGTACGTCCTTTCCTCCTTGGGTGTAGTCTCCTTGTCCTCCCCGCTTCGTTCCAATTCGTCGTCCGAGTCCGCTTCCTGTTCCTCTTTTTCCTCTGGTCTACCCTCATTTCTATTTTCTTCTGTATTTTCCTTGTTTATTTTATTTTGTTCTAGATTTCTGATGTCTTCCAAATTGCCTTTTATTGTCTTAAAGAGTAGTTGGTCACTTATTACCATCTCGAATCCGATGTTTTGGATTTTGTTTTCCCACTTCTTCATAATCTTTAAGACTTCCTTTGGGGTAGCTTTCCAAAGACCCATTCCTATGGCCGGGATTGTGACCTTTCTTTTTGTTCCTTGCATAGTTGACAGCAGATCCATAAGAAGATCTAGGTTCGCGAGAAAATTTTCCTACGAAGACTTAATATGCAGTACCCTGCAGCTGTATCTGTTTTCACTAAAAGATTTCCAGAAATTGTTTGTCTCTAACTTCGATCTCTTCCCTTTCGTACTAATCTAAGTCAAAGCCGTCATGTGACATGGCAATCACCTGGGCGAAGCCCCTTCGGATAGTTGCTAGTTCTGGGTTTACAAAGTGCAAGACTAATTGGTTTCTGTCATCTAGGTGAAAGTGTCCTAATTTCTCTTTTAAGTATTTGTCTGTATCAATTACGTTACTATTTATAATCCAACTGTTAAAAAATTCTATTTTTTGTTGTTGTTGAATTGTACCAATCTTTCTGTGCTCCTTTTATGGCAAAACGGGGGGTTTCTTTTTTGTGTTTTTTCTCCTTTCCTTCCATTGGTGTTTGGTTAGGGTTCATAATCGAACTTTTCTATTGTGCGTTGGAGTTGCATCTTATATTGAGGGCACCCCTGTTGTGTTTTACCCCGCACTTCTTCTCTTTATTCTGACATGGCATACATAATTTATTTTTGTTTTATCTAAACATTCTAGTTTTATATGACCTCTCTCCCCGCATCTTTCATCATCTTTGCAGTTCCGGGCAATATTCCCGTAATATTTACACTTCATACAAACCGTGACAACTAAGTAGTCTTTTACCTTTGTAGCTTCATATCCAATGTATACTTTCGGTCTGCGGACTAAGATTTACCTCACCGATCGAGGGATCTCGATTACCAAGTGGTATCTATCCCTGTCCCTCGGTCCCATCTTGAATCTTGTTTTTATCAATTGCTTCTGTTCTTCCGTTAGATTCTATTTCTGGTAGGTTCCTCTTTATTAGTTCTTCTAATACCTCTTTTTCTTGCAGTACCAGTGGGATACCGTATACCATAGACGATCATCAGCGAATTCTTCTTTTCCACTCTACTTGATTCGAAGCTTCTACTGATTCCCGAATGGTTGATCAGCTTTTCCTCATCTTGTGGGGTCGCCATCTGCAATACTAGCGCAGTTCTTGTTTGCACCATTTGGAAATTTATTTTGTCATTTCTTCCAATTGTTCTGGTTAGTATTTTATCGATTCACCATCCTTTGTTTTTATCAGTATGATAGGCTTTGATTCTCTTTTATTGGCTTCTATTATTTTTGTTTTCTCCGGCAGTTCTCTCTTCTTCAGCATGTCCGCGAACGTTGGTACGACCGCTGTTTTAATTTTTGCTGTTTCATTCTTGAGACTTCCATTCACTCTGCATATTTTTTTATTGTTTCTTCCAATTGGGTTATTTTTTCTTCTACGTCCAATATTCTACGTTCATTTTGTTGACTAATCATTTCTAATTCCTTGATCCTAATGGCTGCGTCGATAGCATGTAGTATCTCTTCCTTAAGTTTGCTTTCCAAATTTACTATCTCATTCTCTCTCTCCTCCACTTTAGTTTGCCACTGACCAATTTAATTTTCTCTCCTCTTAATCTGTCGTTTTCTATGCTAAGTTTGTTGTTGTTTCTCTCAAGTTCTTCTATCTTTTCTTCCAGGTAAGCAACGTGTATCATTAACTCTGCTGTTTGTTCCCGATTCTTGTGTCTTTTGTTCGCTTCTTCTCCCTCCGGTGTTCTTACTCTCTTCTTGCTTGTTTCGGGATCTTCTGCCGTGATTGGTGTTCAAATATCCTGGACGTCAATCGCCTTCCCACGGGACAGGCTCAATTTCCTTACGCTTCTGAAGTCCATAGAAGTTTCTCATCTCTTATGTGCCTCTTCCGAAGGAAAGAGATTATCAAACACATGCTGATGAAACGCTTCACTGTTAATATTTGATAGTACTGCATTGATGAGAGAGGCCATGTAAACAGGTTTCATGGTATGATGCGCAGACTCCAATGGACAGTAATAGATTGAATAGATATTTTGACCCATATAATCCGTGAAGAGTTAATACTAGACTTGTTTGCATGGGTGACAGGAATAATCTTGGTCTTACACATGATATTATAGCATGGTTTATCACAATGCACTTCCTATTCACTTTCTGTAATTCAAAAACATTCTTCTTTGTCGTTACACTCTCCATAAAGACCCGAAATGAGGTTTTGCCCGTCAGACTTGCTCTAAATGAAATCTGGGTACCGTATATACTTCAGTCATAAGCCATCATCTGTATGTCTTCTCGTGTGATGTCGGCTGCATCTAATATTATCCTTAACCGTCCACTAGCAGGGTCAGTTTTTCTGTCGTTATATCACTGACACATAATTTTATGAGCCGTGTTCGATAAGCAGAGTACATTATTCCTTGCACAAACATTTAAAACAATTATCCGATTCTTAAAATGTTATTAAAGATGTTTCTCTGTATATGACAGCCATCCTCTTGACCACATACCGTACACGTTTCATAATAACTTTTAATTCATTCAGAGTGTACTGGCATTCGTTACTGATTGATACGTACGCATATAACATAGAAAATTAATTCCCCTGTTTCTATTTTGGTTGAGTCTCGAGTTACCCAATTGCTTTAGTTCTTAAGAAATCTTTAGAACACTTGCCATGGCACTGTACTTATTTGGTACCACAAGATTACTCACATTAGTTAAGAAGTCTAGTACTTACCCTTTCTCTCCACTTATCTTTTCGTAAGTCGCATTCCTCGATAAGATTTTCCCTCATTTCTAAAGCCATAACCATATGAAAACACTTCTTGTGCTCTGATGCACTTTTAATACTGAATTCTTTTTCACAAATGAAGCAATTTCTTTTTAAATCGGACGTTGCTTCTGAGGTCTTTAAAAAAAGTTGAAGATATTGAAAGATGAGATGTGTTATCGGTCTGCATTGATTTATAATCAGCTTTGATACTAGTATGTCTTATATAGTTCTGCAGGAACACGCTGTGAACCCGAATCAACATGCACGGCAGTGCATGAGCCAACTTCTTCACGTCAGCACTGCCAGAAGCATGTTATACAGCAACAAGAATTTATGGCAAAATCGACGATTCGGGGGCCCCGTAAGAAAAAAGATGTTAAAGATAGGAATATGAGCTTTTGCCGTTAAGGAGATATGGTAAATATGTGCAGATGTACAAAATTTCATATTCGTATCTCAAACTATGTTCTAGTTGTGGACTCCTGAAATTGCACATTTTAGGCTGACTCACTCACTGACTGACTGACTCACTCATCATATTGTTTAGGGTGTTTGGAGTAAGCTAGAAACATGAAATTTGGTATGAAGGTAGAGAATGATAAGTAGATAAAGGAAAAATTCCGACATTTTGAAAAGGTCGCCATCTTGGATTCAAAATGGCCGCCAAACCTAAAATTTCAAAGAATACACAGCCTAAACGACTAAAGATAGAACAGTGTAATTTGGTATGAAACTACATCATTGATAGCAAATTAAGAAAACTTTTTAAAAATTTGAAAAAGTCGCCATTTTGGATTCAAAATGGTCGCCAACCCTAAAATTTTAAAGAATACACAGCCTAAACGGCTGCCGCTAGAATAATGAAATTTAGTTTGACAGCACAACATTATTAGTAGATTATGAAAATATTACAAAATATCTCTAAAGACGCCATCTTGGATCCAAAATGGCGGGCGTCATAAATCCATTTTCCAACTGCTCGAGCCAGAGATACGAAATTTGGCATAATGATGTATTATAAAGAGTAGTTTAGGAAAACATAACAACGTTTTAAAAAATTCACCATCTTTGATTCAAAATGGCAGCTGAAATACCATTTTTCACAGCGTTCGAGATAGAGAAATGAAATTTGGTATGACAGTGTATCATCACGAGTATGTCACGAAAATATAAGAAAACGTCAAAAATGTGTCCATCTTTTATCCAAAATGCCCGCTAAGCCCCACTTTATAACGACTGAAGCTAGAGAAACGAAATTTGGTGTTAAGGTGTACCATTACGAGTAAGTTAGAATAAATTCGGCTCGTCTCCCCTACTAGGGTGCAGTTCCCAGTGGGAGCCTGATTGCGATAAAGGGGTGCGCCCCAGCGAGGCCATCTTGGAATTCTGGGGGCAGCGCCTAAATGAGGCGAAGCGAGCATATAAATTACACAAGCGTAAAAAGCTGCGTTATACGAGCAAAAGCACCAGGGGTACAAAATGTCCAGTCAACTCCTTCAACCTTAAAAAGTGGTGAAATGGAATATGGATGAGCCTAGTTCCTCGCGCCAACTTCCAATACTCCTGCGTGTCCCACCAAGTTTTACTCGTCACAAACGTTAGCACTGCCAGGAGCATGTTATACAGGCAGAATGTGGAAGTTTCCCCATTCGGACGCAGCGCTCTGGAGTATGAGGGAATCATGGGGCGCAGTGTCCTGCAGATTCTGGTTGTGATAAGAGGACGCAGTTCCTCCAAACTCCTCAAGTTCGATGCGCGGCCTGCCGTGGGATTCTTGGCGCAGCAACGCGAGCGAATCGAGGGGAGTATCAACACGTACGGCAGTGCATGCAGCTGAGTTCCGCGTGTCACAAAACGTCAGCATGCTATACAGAAACAAGAGTTTATTGCGAAATCAACGATTTTGAGGTTCTGTAAGAAACAAGATGTTAAAAATTGGAATATGAAATTTCGAAGTATGACGGTATATCATCACTAGTAGATTACAAAATATCTGCAAAGATATCATTTAGAATCCAAAATGGCTGACTTCATAATCCATTTTCCAGACCGTTTGAACTAGAGATACGAAATTTGACATAAAGATGTATTAACAAGAGTAGTGTAGGAATAATTTACATTTTTGAAAAAGTTGTTAACTTGGATCAAAATGGCCGCACAAAAGCTTTTTCCACACCATTCGAGCTATAGAAACGAAATTTGGTATGAAGGTGTACCATCACAAGTAGGTAACGGCAATGTAAGAAAACTTTTTAAAAATCGCTTTCTTTAATTCAACATAGCCGCCCAAATACCATTTTCCAAACCACTGAAGCTAGAGTAACGAAATTTGGTATGAAGGTGTACCATCACGAAAATGTTTCAATAATTCGATCAAACCACCGCTATGAGCGTGCAGCCCCCGAGGCGATATGAGAAAAGTCTGCACAGCATGGGGCGCTGTCCCCAGAAAGTCTGATTACAATAAAGGGGACGTAGCCCTAAAAATTTGAAGTTGGGGCGCACACGGAATTCTGGGGCAGCACAATCAAAGAGGCGATCCCAGTATATATATATATATATATATATATATATATATATATATA
>JAGDQP010006067.1:62527-74480 GCA_022664845.1 Lepisma saccharinum
CATGTAACAGGAACAAAGGAACTTGGCGCGAGCTGGCAACAGCCTTAGGGTTGGTGGCGGTGGACGTAGTGGGTTTTAGGATCCCCACCACCCTTATAGCTTGAGGATCATGAACCTTGCCAGCTCGCGCCAAGTTCCTTTGTTCCTGTTACATGCTGTCACCAAGGAACTTGGCTCATCCGTCTCCCATTTCACACCTTTTTAGGGCTAAAGAACTTGGCTCCACTTTTTGCACCTCTGGTGTTTTTGTTCGTAGTGTTTTCTCCTTCCAACTTTTCATGCAGTCCACCATTTCATTTCAAATTTGCCTCATTATTGTCCGTAATTCTCCTTTCAATGTTACGGTTTCTCTTTCAAGATATTTCGCACTAAGAGCACAATAAATCAAAATCAACCAATCCTCTTTTATTCTATTTCAAATAAATAAGTAATTTGTAAAGTTTAATGCATTCTTTCCGCTACGTAAATTTTCACAAGATCGTCACAAAGTTACTTTAAAATATTAACCGATACTACGCTCTGAGAAAACAAAACAAAATAATAATAATAATAAATATAACCTACAACATTCAATTGAAAATACCAGATCTTCAAAGACAAGATACTGAAAACTAAAACTACCAAATAAATTTAATTTCCAAGTAATAAAAATATGACTAACCTTATCGTAATAAATTGCATGAGGTTCTATTTTCTCATGCTGAGTACAGAAATAGCTTACAATAAAAGTAGCTTCTTTCTTTCGCTTTAATTCACTAACCACACAACAATTTTGACATGACTCAACCTTGTTGCAAGCTGGCATGCTATCTGGGTACGTGATATATAAGATGAAAAGGACGTCGAAATACACTAAAAATTCATCACCTATTTTACCTGCCACTGCACAGCAAAGACAAATTGTTATAATCATCGACAGCTTACAACTGCCTAATGTGGATAGGATGATGGAGCGAAGGTAAAGCGTTGTTCGCGCGCTGTTGCGACACATTGCTGCCTCACTAGCTAACAGTAATTGTTCAATCATATTAACATATACACAATTTTAAAACTTATGAAACAGGCAACAACTTTTTTTCGAACACGTTTTCTATATTGTGAGTTTGAAACAAGCTACACTATAAAAAGTATAAATATTGAAAACAAAGTATCGTTATTTTGCGCTTTTGATCTAAATTACGCAAAACTACTAGAGATAGCGCACTACGCATGATAAACATTTTTGTAGCCTTTTATCTAGGAATTATAACAAAAAAAAATATATTGTCGTTATGTCTGTTGGTTACGGAGATATAATACAATTTCTGAGTCTGTAAATTTGTAGTTCCGGGGAGATTGGGGGGAAAGCAAGAGAGGGGACTTTTGAGAAAACTGACAAATGATGCTGTAAAAACTGACAAATTTTCAGCTTTTACTAATTAGTTCCGACAAAATCCTATTTTTCGCCTTTATTGACTGGACTAGTCATAAACGATGCATTACTGCAAAAATTACGTTATTGGGAGTTACTGTATATATGAATACGGTTGGTATTGGAAATTACAATGTGACCACATCGGTATGGCAGTATTGTCAGCACTTTACAATGTTGTAAAATGAATTACATAATTTTGTCTTTTAGAAAATTACAATACCAACAATAAAGACAAAGAAAAATAGGTAAGAAAAGATAAGACATAAATTTAACGTAATATATATAATTCGTTTGATAAACTTTAATGTATTTAAATAAGACACCCGACAGGTGTAACTTGGTGTGCTTATGCACCACAGTATTATCTTGTATGAGGCACGATTTCACTTATCGGTCTTTACATCACAAATTATAATGTTATATATGGCGCCTGACGGATACAAACCGTCGTGTAGAGGTTTGGTAAGAACATTGAATAAACCCTGGTTAGCACAATATAGATACATTCCATCGTAAAATACTTTCAAGATCTGGACGAAAACTTTGAGATCACAAATTGGATTCTCCCTGTGTGTCTTTGTCTTTCATCTGTGAAAGTTTTTTGGCTTTCACCTGTGTGTGATTTTTGTCTTTTATCTGTGTGTGTGTTTATTTTTTAATGGACACTAACATTTTTAATCATCAAACATTCATCCTAATTTCGACCTTAATTGAATCATATACGTTTGTTAATAAGTGGTCTCCAATGATAATGTATCTTAGGTCTTCCTTTGAACACAAATATGAAAAGATGACAAAACAGTAAACATAGTACAAGATTAGGTATATTATCATAAATTAATAAATTCAAGTTCTGTAAACATATATGTGTGATTGATAATAGTTCCTAAAGGAATTAGAAAAATGGTATAATCATAAGTATGATAGTAGAGAATGACGTTAGTTTCCTTTCCTATACATTTAACAAAATCAGGGGCCTTATTCTTCAAGGAATCAGGTTAATTATAAGACAAAATGTCATACAAAAGTTGTTTTTAGTCGTCATATCTATAAATTATTTTAAGCTGTGAAAAGTTGAGATATTTTTTATACAAATGCTATCCCAAAATACAGTTTTCAACATAGATATTATTATGAAAAAGTTAGTAGATTCTAAGAATTTCTCTAAGATTTCACTGTAAACATATTTGTGTTTTGGTCGTTTCTCCAGTGATTATAGTCCAGAACTATCTCTGTAGAAATAGCGTACGTATATGGTTTCCGAATTGAAATCAACCTTTTCATCTTCATTAGGTAAACGTATCCTGTGTTTTGGAAAACTTTATCACGAATGATTTATAAAAGTTATCCGACACGTACTTCTTTGCTAAAGACCACCAAATCTGGTGCATTTCCCACGTAGGACTCTAAACTTTCTATATCTTTGTAGACTAAGATGTAAGCCTATTAAGTCTCCTGTAAAAGGAGTCAACAGTTCCACAACTTTCCAATTTTCTTCTGACGCAAATAGAGCCCACAACAGATCGAATAACTTCTTAATTTTTTCTTCTAGCAGATTACTAAGATGGTACTTCTTGACAAAAACCAAGTCATCCGTGTGAATTTTTCTCATTCTCTCTCGCTTCCTATTCTATTTGTCATTTCTTCTCCTTATAATTTCTTTTCTCTTGAAGTCTGTGATTCACTAATATTCGATATAGTTTCTCTTATCGATCTCTTGATATCCAGGTTTTTGCTACTTCGTCACGGATTTCTTCTCGTGTCGCATAGTTTTTAACAAATGATTGATACTTTCCCTGCACGTTCCCATCTTGTAACGATTTTTCTAACTCCTTTTCTAAAGTCAAAATGTCTAACTCGAATTCTAAATCTGTATTATAGACATCTTTAACCTCTTCTTTAAAACGTTGGCTAATGAATGAGAACTAGATGTAGTTTGATTCATTCTGTATTCATAAACTGCATGAGCTTCTTCAAGAATTTTATCTTAAACTTCATAAGTTCTTTGCAAATCATTTAACTAACCTCTGCAACTGACATCGATGTCACACTATTTACATGTCTGTCTAGCTGGAAGAGGGAAAAAATCGCCTTCACTCTCCATCTCATCTCCAAATGAAAGCACAACAAAATTGTTCAAAAAGTTCCTAACGTACTGTTTGTATTTGTTTCGATTTGGTATCATAGGAGTAGTAAGTTCTACATTGTAAAGTCGCAAAGTAATTTGCTGTGGGCCATAATCAAAATGAGCATCCAAGGATATCAGAAAATTTCTTCCAGCATCATCTACTAAGTATTTTATGAATGCTTTCAAGTCGGAAAGTTTCAATTGGACCACATCTTCATTGTCACTATGCTAATAATAAGGATTTTTCTAGTAATCCTTTTCATCATGAACAGACTCACGCCAAACAGGATTCGGATGGTGGTTCCCTTCTTCTAAAAAGTAATCCCGCATTTCATCTCTTCCTTGTCTAGTAACTGGTGTATCGCTGTTTGGTAATGTTGGTTCCAAATGTGTATTGCCACAAATGAACATGTCTTTTTCCTTCGAATGATCTTTGCAGTTACTACAAAATGAATGATGTAAGCCAGACATTCCACAATCTTTGCGAATATAGGATTTCATATTTCCCCGTTCATCTGTCACTTAAGTTGAATTTCTATATATACCTTGTAATGACAGCGTCATTACATTATGTAAATATATATGTAATTTTAATAATTAATTTTAATGTATATTAATTTGTAAATAATGTATATATTTGTAGGTACATGATTTGCCAATCAAATGACTATTTTAATAGGTAGGATAGATGTGCACATCGTAAATTAAGAGTTATATTTTAAATATGTAATCTGTGTGTATTTGTATTATTTCTTTTATCTTGTTTATTTTTTATTTTTGTTTTAGGCGCAAACATTATTGGGATTATTTGAATGTAAGAATATATAGTTAGTGTCTCTTATAATATTTTATAAATATTTTTTTATTAGTTTCTATTTTTCAGTCCAGCCGTGAAAAATAAGTGTTCGTTTTGTGATTGGGACTGCTTTAGCAACCCTCTTTATCTTCAGAAGCGAGTGTGTATACTGTACAGTAGTGCCAAGATGTCTCGACATCTGATCTTCCTTTTGACGCGCTGATGTCTTTTGGAAGAATTTCGCAACATGAACTTTGCCTTCAGTCGCGTGATGAAAAACAAACTGTGGTACACACCCCTTCCCATTTCCTTGTTTTGTGTTGTTGAGTGGAGTTTGAGAGAGGAAAATCTTGATCTCGCCCTGTGCGTTTCGTACTTTTAATAACAATACAGGTAAAACATTAAAAGGCGAGAAACACGATTGCTAATTAAATCCCAATTCGAAATTCCTGAATTCCTAATGTCGGTCATCACCAAATGATAGAAGTTTAAAGTTTGAATTTTATTTACAGCCTTTAGGCATCTAAGGCTCAGACCGGGATAGGGGAGAGGACAGGATTCGGTAAGGTGTTGGACAGGGCCTATATTGAAGATGCCACTCCGTCATTTGACTGGTGTGACTAAGGGAAAATCCTGGAAAAACCTCAGTCAGGATGGTTGGCCGCTAGGATCGAACCCACAACCTCCCGAATGCTACGCCAACCAAATGATAGAAAAGAATGGTCCACCGCCAACAAACAGTACAAGACATGTTATTTTGAATACAATTAACACTTGCTTGCTAAGATGTAAAACAGTGTTAAAAAATGCCTACGATGCACTCCTGAGCCTCAGGTGCCTAAAGCTCATAAATAAAATTAAAATTCTTGTGTTAAAATTTTATTTCGGAAAATAAGAATTCCGAATTTGAATTTAAGGTCTGTAGCATAAAAGCTTTAGGCAAGTTTTGCATAGACCGGATGGAATATGATGGGATGATTGGTGGAATGAAGAAAGTGGGACGAAATGTAAGAACCCCTAGAAAACCTTTGTGCACGGTGTTTGTCCACCACAAAACTCACATAGCAAGAACAGGAATCGAACCGACGACCCCAAGCGAAAAAGGTGAGCGCTTTACCATTGAGTCACCGACTTTCCGAGTTCTTGTGAATATTTATTTGTTATTTTGTTTATTGCGAACGAGGGAAATGGATAAAAATATTTCAGTATTTTAATTTTAAGATTATAATGTTTTTTGGGTAGAAAAGAACTAACTTTCCTTTTGTGGTAGTGTAACTAATATTTGGTCGTAAACATGATAACAGATTATTTAGATGTAATCAGTAGAAATGTTTGTAAAAATGTAGTGCCAGATTGCACCTATTTTGGCGGGAAATTAGTTCAGGGCCCTTTAGAGGTATTGACATGTACCGGGAGTGCAAGTCAGGGTTAATTTAGTTGTAGTTTATTAGAATTGGTAGCTGTTGATACGTACTGGAGGTAGATAAGTAGAAAGAAATAATATTAATGAGTAGAAGTAATTTAACCTCTTTTTGGCCGTCTGTTTGAACTAATTTTAGGTAGGACTAGGAGAAAATATTAACTTATTCTAACGACCGGGAGCATGGTGGTAGATAGAGATCTCGATCTCAGGGAGGCTAGATTGGGATTTGGAGGAATCTAGTGTATGTTTTGGAGGGAATACGTGGCCCTTTGGACTGATTCCCTAGTAGTACTTAGGCGGTATATTTAGATGGCTGCATGCTGAAATTTTTTGGTATTAGTGGTTATTTTTAGAAGTGGTGTTTGCTGGCTGGAACTGGGGAGAACCAAATTTGGTAATTTGGTTCAGTTCCAATGGTTTCCTTAACGGGCTATCAACCTGGGGCTATTTTTCAGTCTCTTTTAGATTATTGAATTGAATCAAGTAATAGATATTTATTTTCCTCTTTAGTTAATATTCTAACAGGTGGGCACTTTATGATTATTACAATGATTTTAAAACAACAGCTGTTTAAGAATTTGAGTGGTTTTACAGCCTAAATTGGTTGATAAATTAGCTGATTAGTGAAGTGGGCCATAACAAGAAATTATTAAGTGAAATATTGGTGAACCCATAAATGATAATAGCGAGTTGACGAGTCACTTAAAATCTGCAAATTGATTAGAGAGTAAGAGAGAGCTACGAGCAGCTCCAATCACATCTTGCTAGTTCAAACTTTATGCAATGTGTTTCTCTTTTCAATATGAAAATAATTCCTTGATTTGCATAGTTACTCGTAGAAATTATTAACAATTAATTTTTCCTGTAAAATTTATCAGGCCGTTAATTTTGTTTTGATGTTTGCGATATATTCAAGAGAGAGAGAGGAGAGCCTTTCGATGGTGTTTTATTTTTGAGGCTATAAAAGCTTTTGATATTCGATTGATTCTTAATCTTTTTGGTGAGAGAGTTGACCTTTCGACTGTATATTAGATTTTGTCTGGTTTCAAAGTAACTCTGTTAGTGCGAGAGATCTTTTCATTGCTCAATCACCCTCGTAATTCATGTGACAACAGAAAGACCTTTTGGTTGCAAGGAGTTATTTATTCCCTTGATTCAAGTGTCAATACGAGAGAACCGTTCACTGCTTACAACATATTGATATTTGAAATTAACACAGAAAAATTGACAGCCGCCGATACCGGAACTCGAAGCCGGATCTCCCAGTTGCCAGCTAGGTATGCTACCAATTACACTACCACGGCACGGCCAATTCTCTGTGTATATGGATTGTTCCTCTCACCTAGACACTCTCCCAACTCTACATTGCTGGTTACGAGGCCCAGGCACTCCACTTAGGCGGAGATTTTTGATTGAGGAATCTTTCTGCTATCAGGCAGTATGAAAGAATAGATGTTATTATTACCTTTTCCAATAAGGTAATAACATATTGATATTTGTTTATTGGTCTGCTCTGTGTTTCGATAGAAAAGCCTTTCGGATGCGAATAAAAACAACTCTGTTTAATGTCTTGTTTCAAATGAGAGGCCTTTTAACTGCGATCTTGAAGTTTTATGTTGTTTGCTTATCGCTTTGAAGAAGCTATTTTTTTTTCGCGTACTGGTTATAAAAAACATTTATTTTTCTTAACCTACTTGGAAGAGAAAGGTCTAATTTGTTCAATGGATACGCTATTAAACAGTGTATCTATCTTTACATATAAGTTAAACAGTGTGGTAGTTTCAACAGTTACCATAGCTATTAGCCTGAGTGGAATACAAAATTACACGTAGTGACTTCTTAAGTATTGCTTTAATAAAACACATCTTCTAGGAATATTTCCTTTCAAAATATTGCAGTTCGGATTCTTAGATTAAGTAAAAATAATCGATTTTATGCTGTTTTATCAAGCTTTCACGTTCTATGCTTGTCTCTACGCTTGTCTGTAACCGCTTGGCTATTTATATATTAAAGAAGTTCCCGTAATTGTAGATTACACGAACGCTAGTCACCATTATTGTTAGAACTGTGAAACGAATTAATAATTTAGCAAAATTAGTAATTAGTTCATTCAAAGATTTTGGTCACAATTCTACAATGTGGAACATTTAACTTCTTTTGTTCAATTGTTCTTGTTTTCAGTTCTAAAAAATCGCTACTGATTTGAATGGTGAGCTCAATACTGTAATACTGATTAAGAAACGCAGTTTTATGGTTTAGCAATGTTGATTGAAATATATTGTTACCGGTACTTGCGAAATGGAAACTGTATTTTAGGTGAGAATTTATGAATGTATAATTGATGTGGAATTATAAATTGGATATAATTTTGGTAATTTGTCTCTGGTTAATAATGTCAACAACCGAAATGTGCATTGTCAGAATTCAGGAACTTTTCCTTAGTAAGCTATTTGAATATCTGTCATTAAAATATAATGCTGTTAATTAAATGAAATCTACTGACTTGATAAGAATTAATTTATTTCATTTATGGGATGTACAGATGCTTATCAGAATAATGGAAACACCTGTAGTTGGCAACACGTCAGATGTATGGGTTGGCAGTGGTGTCGTGGCGACCGCAGCGCCGGACTGCTGGTGGTGGTGTGTTAGGTCGGTCTCCATACTACGTCAGACGTCGTGGAACAGGAGTGTGCAGTGGCTGCAGCAGACGGAGGTAGTGTAAAATGGGAGACCTCTCAGAGTTTCAAAGAGGGCAAATTGTTGGTGCGCGGTTATGTGGAGTGAGTGTGACTAGTGTGTTAGGTGTGTCGCCAGGGACAGTGTCGAAGGTGATGACGGCCTACACAACACACAGGAAAACCACATCGGGGAAGCGGAACAGTGGGCGGAAGAAAAGCATCAGTGACAGGGCACGCCGGGTATTAAAGCGCATTGTCACGCGGAACCGTGGTGCCACTGTGGCGCAAGTGACGGAGGAACTCAATCAGCACCTCCCCCAACTTGTTTCGACAATCACAGTCCGCCGCGAATTACATGACATGAACTTACGGGGTCGTGTTGCACGGGCCAAACCTCTCATCAGGGACCAGAACGCTTTAGCACGCCGCGACCATGCAACTTGGACGGTTGACGACTGGAAACGTGTGGTATGGTCGGATGAGTCACCATTCACCCTATTCCAAACCACGGGCCGTGTTTATGTGTGGAGAACGCCCAAAGAAGCGTATGATCTGCAGTGTCTCCGCCCAACTGTGAAACACGGTGGCGGCACGGTGATGCTGTGGGCCGCAATATCATGGTTTTCATTGGGTCCTGTGGTCACACTTCGCGGACGCATCACTGCCAACGATTATGTCGCAATTTTAGGAGACCACTTGCATCCTATGGTCCGGATGTTGTTCCCGGACAATGACGCCATATTCCAGGATGATAATGCACCCATTCACACAGCTGGAGTTGTTGCAGCGTGGTTTGAGGAACATCGGGATGAAGTTCAACACCTCCCCTGGCCCGCCCAATCCCCAGATCTCAACATAATTGAACATCTGTGGTCCATCTTGGAAACGCCACTCCGGCGACGATTTCCACCTCCATCCTCTCTCACAGAACTGGCCGATGCCCTGCACGATGAATGGTGTAATATTCCACTTGCTACCATTCACGACCTCTATGCCTCCATCCCAAGTCGCATCAAGGCTGTTCTGAAGGCGAAAGGTGGCCCGACACCATATTAATCTGGTAAGTTGCACTTTCGTTCAGGTGTTATCATTATTCTGATAAGCATCTGTATTTTAGTTCGACTCTCGGTTGATTAAATAACCTTACGTAATCCATTCATTACAGTGGCGATCGAGGTTTACCAATTCGAATTCACGCAAAATACATACCTAATATTAATCATGCCTTCATCTAATATACTGTTTACATCTTTTGATCCGAGAAAGTACAAAATAGCTTCATATTTACAACGCTTTAAATTTCACTGTAAGGTATCGACGTAGCATTATCGCCCGAAAAGAAAGTACATTTACTACTAGCTTCGATTGACAGTGAAACATTCGAAAAGCTCAAGATACATATTAGTCCACAAAACTTGATAGAACTAACTTTGCTCAACTAGAAGAAGCACTTCTTAAGTTATTTGACGTTCCGAATAACTATCGAACGGAACGATTCCACTTGCATACCATTATGCAGGCATATGGCCAAACATTAGCTGAATATATACAAGCGAAGAAATTACAATCAGCAAAGTGTAAATATGGTACTTTACTACGTGAAGCATTGGTACATCAATTAATATTTGGTGTCAGCGATGTTGTAGTGAGAAAGAAATTGCTACCTCAGGATAATCTAGACTTTGAAAAACCGTGCTTAATTTCTCTTCAACACGAGCTTATCGAACGAGAATGTGCGGAGCTAACACAAAGATTAACACAAGTGGAAGTACCTTCGAAAGGGATACATCAGCTTAAAGAGAATTTTAAGCATCAATGCAAATCCAATTATAAGTAAATTAACACATCATCAAAACACAAAAATGTTATTATGGTGCATCTAATCGTGAAAAAGGGAAGTGCCCGGCATATAATAAGTAGTGTGAAAAATGTTTTGAGAGAGGGCATTATAAAATTCGCTGCGACCAAATTCATAGTTGGCGCAATCGTATGAAAGCCAAACAGCAAATAAAAACTATTGAAACAACTCCTAATGAGATGCCACACAAAGAAAACGAAGTCAATGTTGAATTTGGCATTAATGATACTTGGTTAAATAGCTTAGAATCTCAAAGTTTGAAACAACAATCATCACCAGCCAGGATTCGTTTATTAGTCAATAACAGCAATATCGCAAGTTTAATTGATTTAGGCTGTGAGATTAACCTCATGTGCATCAAGAAAGTAGAGACTTTAGGAATGCATTTCAATAGATGGGAGAAGACTAAACATATGTATGCGATCAATAACACAACAGTATCAATCATAGTATCAATAAAATTTCCAGTGGTGTACAAATATGCACAATATTTTCTTGAATGGCATATAACAGATGAATTAAATTCATATATTCTTAAAAGAACCGGAATGGATCAACTCTTTGGAAATTGGAGACGGCGCTTACACTGGCTTGACAAACGGATAAATATCGATTCGAAAAGATTTAGTCCAAATCCGGAGAAACGAGTTCCAGTATAAAAATGTAATGTGTCGCCAAGAAATATTGCGCACATGAATCATAATAGTGAATGAAGATCGATTCTTACAGGTGTCTCACCAATTATCGTTTTTAATCAGAGAAGTGGAATGGCTTAAAAAGAAGGTTAATAAAGAGAATGAGGATTCATGTTATAAACCATATTCCATCACAGACGTATCAGATGATAATTTTCAACCGGTGTCGGTAGTAGCTAAGGAGCAAGATCCTCCTTTGAACACAAGTAGCTCGACACCATACAATACAAATTATGATGACTTAAACGCAGTTACACCAAGTTGCACAACAATTGAATAGCAAGAAGGTGAAAGGAATCAGCTCAAGAACTTAAATGAAGTTTCTCACACTCAAGGGCAAGAAAAATTAGAAGTTACGGATACATATATAAAACCCGTTCAACTTAGTTCACGTTCTCCCGAAGAAGTATTAAGTTCCGCTGGGTTACAGAAGTATATCCATCCTCCAGCCATCATTGCACAATTTTCAGTATGGTCATTATGGACAGAACACGGATATACAGAGGAAGTTATAGAAGATACTCTTAAACTATTAGAGGCTTTAAACATAATTTAATCAAACTATTATGCTTATGGACTACATACAGTTTAGCGAATTCATAAAATTATATGTTGTAAATAATTTTTGGTGGTCACATTTTATAAATTTCTGGTGAATTTATATAGCATAAAGATTGTTTTTTGAGATGTGTGCGCACATATATCGTAAGTGTGAGTAATAACATGCATTTCTATGAAAAAATCAATTTTTATGACGATGTGTTTTGTAGTTTCTATAAACTAACCTAAAGATCTTAAATCCACTCTGGATAGGTGTGAACTACTTGAAGCAGAAAAGAGAGTGGAAAACAGAGTGATTTAGTGGTGTGCAACTGTTATAGTATAACGTTTAATAATAGTACAACCTTTTAATATATATATATATATATATATATATATATATATATATATATATATA
>JAGDQP010006068.1:19731-39458 GCA_022664845.1 Lepisma saccharinum
CACAAGTCTCAGGGAAGAAATTAGGTAATATGAAAGGGGGCACAAGTGTCAGGGAAGAAACTAAGTAATACGAAAGGGGGCACAAGTCTCAGGGAAGAAATTAGCTAATTTGAAAGGGGGCACAAGTCTCAGGTAAGGAATTTGGTAATATAAAAGGGGACACAAGTCTCAGGGAAGAAATTAGGTAATGTGAATACAACTATCACTGGGAACTTTTCTCGTAGTGTTTCCATGCATAGCACTCTGAGGTGCACGCAGCCTCCTATCAAAATGAGTGCCAGGGTGTCCTTGGTATTCCTGGTCAACCTTGGGAAGGTAAAGGCGGTCGAGCGTGGGACTGACATCGTGCCGTAGGTCAAGAAAATGTGGAGCGCTACCTCCACGCGTGCGTATCGCACAGGGAATACAACTATGATACCGGTGCGTGCGTATATTTCGTGGTATGATCGGAATATTTTGTTCAGAGCTAGAATTGTTCATCTATAACTCTTTTCCCACTATGCTTGGTCGTCAAGTTTTCCTGTATTAACAATACACACAGTAATGTCCATATATTTACTTTAGCCAATATTAGGGTATTTGTAGTTCCAACAGAAGCCGACAGGAACTGAAGGGCTTGAATTACGTATAGGTTGATACTATTTTTCTTTAGTTCTTAACCTCATTAAAGGACAACATGACTTGCTGATGCTGCTTTCCCGCTAAAATTTCTTTTTCTTTTAAAAAATAATTTTGGGTAAACTTCATTGTTTCATATTGCATATGTGAAAATGTATAATAATCAGTCTTGTAGCTGTTTATTTTTATCTGTTTCTTCTCTCTCTCTCTCATTGTTAATAGAATAAATAGAGAATATGATGGTTTCATTTGCAGCAGACCTTTGAAATTTACTAAGAGAAAATATGGTCGCTGCGGTAAAATCAAACAACCTAATAAACTCTCTTCCGGAACTCGTATGTTCATCACTGCAGGAACAATCGTTCGCCATTTGTTTCTATCCTGGACAACATCAAGCTAGTTTCCATCATGAACGTCTACCTCTCGAAGATTCCTTGTAGTATTGTCACCCCAAAGACGTATCTGTCTTCCCAACGGCTTCTTTCCCTCTGAATTACCAACCACAATGGAATATAATCGTTTCCCCCCCATCCGAGCTACGTGGCCTGCCCATCTTTATTCTTATAATATCCGGCGAATCATACAGTCTGTGGAGTTCTTCATTATGCTCTATTCTCAGGTCACCTCGTTCTGTTTCGGCCCATATATTTTTCTCAAAATTTTATTTTCAAAACACACGCAATTTATGTTCAACTATAAGGGGGCGTACTCCAACTTTCGCAACCATAAAATATTACCTGCAGAATAATCGTACTTCAAATTTTCAATTTCTGCTTTGGTTTTTGATTTTAAGGTTTTGGTTTCATAGCTGAAAATCAAAATAAAATATTTCTCCTGTTTAACTAGGATAGGATGTTATGGTGATTACTATTTTTTTAAAAAAGGTCAAGTAACCAATACTGTATAGTACATTTGCTCAAATCGTGAGGACTCTAGATAAGGAAGCTAAAAAGCATGACTGAATAATCTTAAAATTTATGTTTTTCCAATTCTGCAATGTAATTGACAGTGAGAACACGCTTCATATGTCTGTTTTATCTCCATGTTCTGTCGCATAGTAAAGAATTAATCATTAGGCCGATGTAATATCGCTGACTTGGGATAAACACTCGGTACATGGCGCGGATTCGATCCCCCACTCATGACGTTAAGCCATGACTGAAATTTTCTTCCTGAGGACCAAATGGCGGGATGATGCCTAGAATATAGTTCCTGCTCTCAGCGTGACGTCACCTTTCCAACATGTGAGGACTTCGGCGACAGATCGTTATCCAGCCCAGGTTAACAAGTGACATTTGAATGACAATATTCACAAGGGAAAACGAAGATGTTAGCAGTTTGAGTTCCTTTATACTAGCTTTGGTGCTACCTGCGTTCTTATTACGGTTAGGGATTGTTTTTTTAAGATTCAGTTTGCAACACTTGTCTAAAGAGAACCGGCCTGTTGAGAGGTTCAGTTCTTTTTTAAGTAAAGGCGAAAGTTTTCCTGGGTCATCTGGAGAAAAAAAAAAGTAAAAAAGAGAGGCATTCAAGAGTCCGTAAAATTGCATAACATACTGCTACTACAACTCGTAAACGTGAAACGTATTTGAAGGGGAAAAAAGCACCAAATGACTGTTCATATGTTGTACCAAATACCTGTTCTTTTATCCTAGATATCCGACTCCCTGTGTTGATAATGTAAGATGCTCATTATTTCCATTGACGAACAAGGTAGATATGTTGTAACAAGCCACCCCCCCTCCCTACTGTTTGGTTTAGAGATCTATTCTCTGTAGTTTTGATGCCGCGCGCCCAGTCTCTGAAACAAAGTGTGTCATGTGATCTATGTCCCCAGAGCGAAAGTTTAGGTGTACCAAATGTTGTCATCCAGTGACTGAAGACAAATATAGAGAGACACACGTTCTTCTATAGGACTTCTTTTTTGCCTGCTCTTCTGCCCTGTTGCCAAATTTAGCCTCACAATTAATGAAAGATTCTGCTGCTAACGAAGAATCCAACATTAGGCTGTTTTCCTGAAGTCAATTTGTGTTTTAAGCAAAAAAAAAAAAAGGAAAAAATCTCCTTAAAAAAAGTACTTACAGAAGGTGATTTATCGCTAGTACGAATATGTGTACCAGTTTTATTACGTTGTTTCTGGATAACTTAAATTGTTTTGCACATTTTTATTTATTTATTCAGAAAAATGTTTGTTTTTCTATGTTGTACATTACATATTTATGCCAAACAAGTATTTAGAAGGTTACTGGAGTCTTCGAAACGGAAGCCATTACTGGAGTTAGAATCGGTAGCAGTCTCTGGGTTAGATGGAGTCGTGGAGTTAGAAACAAGAATTGGGCTACTCTAGTCGTTGATTGGGAAGCAATTAGGCTCAGGCAGTTGGAAGCAATTATTGGGTTGTTGCAAGTCGTTGAGTCGAATCCAGTCTAACTGAAACTGATGATAATTGATATAACTTGAGGGTTTCTTTGAAGGAAAATCTGACAGAATAAATTGTATTCCTCAAAATAAATTATATCTTTCTCGGTTGACCCTAGTCGTACCATAGACTTCATAATAGATAGACTTAGAACGCTTCTCCATTTCTAGCTGCGCTAAAACTATTTTTTTTTTTTTTTTTTGTACAGGAGCGCATGATTTTGAATCTATCCGCTAGGTTATATTGGCATCGACCTCATATTCTATTATTATGCTCCCCACCAGTACGGAAAGGTTGGATGCGTCTAGTTTAGATAAGATATTACATTATCGATAATAGCGATTGTCCATCTGCTCTCATTTCTGTGATACAGATAAATCAGCAGTAGGTGAATTATTTCCTATTAAACGTTAGGAAGAAAATCGTTAATGCTATGTACAATCTCAATAAATACAACTAGTGTTGAATCAATTCCAAATGTAGCTTCATGGTTATTTATTTTTGTACAATTTTTGACGTAACACTATCCAAAAAGTGTTTAAAATACTGCTTTGGTGTTATTATTAATATTTTCTTAGGGACAGTGCTTTCTATCTTTGGCGCAGCAAACTAATCTTTGCCATAACATAAAACTTATGGAAACCAGTGAAGTTTTCGGTAAAATTGCTTACTTCCGATCATAAACATGTTACAGTAGGTAGATCGATGTTTAGTACTAAGTTCATTCTTATTACAATTACTGATTCCTCTAAAACCGAATAGTTTATATTCCTTGCTGAGCATGAGTTTTTACTGCCGCGATCAGGGCGTACGGTTCTTCCAGGTGACGTCATTAACGTTGAAGCGTCTTCTTGAATGGAACCTGGGCTTGCGCACGACAGGTGAGGCGACACTCAACTATAAACCCGGCCTAGGGTAGCAAGAGCTACTCTAGCAGAAGAGTCGAAATAAAACTTGGTAATAATATTACGTGGGAGTTATTTTATTGATAAGCTGGCATTTTATAAAACCAAGACTTTCTCTTCCAAGGTAACATAGAACGATCTTTTACGTTCCTTTATACATCCTATAGCTTAGTCATATAACTTTTACCATAGAAACTCTAACTTAACCTTATTCGTAAATATTTTCAGCTCTGTATCGATTAATCTGAAAGATTATAAATTGCAGGTTTTACTTTAGTTTCCATCCAACAATATATTTTAAGTTTCCAATTTCCTAGTGCACCATAAACAACATATTAAAATTACCTCTAGTGAGCACAGATATACATACATTTAGATACGCTGCAAATCAAATCACTGCAGCCAAAAAAGAAAAAGTTACTCCTGAACTTTATCGTCGCATTTATAAGTTTGTAATATACCATAACTCGAATTACTCGTTGAGTTATCTTTATATACAGGTTCAGTATCCAACAGCACATAGTTTAATTACATATTAGATATTTCAGTTATATCATTAAATACATTGTTTACAACTCTGATTGGTAGCTTTCGTAACAATCTCATTTGAATTTCGCGACGCTGCATCATCAGAACCAAAATACATGAAATCTTATTACTTCCTACTGTAGAAGTTGTCTTAGTATCATCAAAACCCGCTAAGTTAATCAGCAATAGCATATATAGTTGATACATTACAAAACATATAAGTTTAGTTAGATTTCCGGATACGGTTTAGATACTCCCCGGATTAGTATCAATAACTTAATACAATCTAACGTTATACATCCTAGCTATTCCGGTTAGTTTGTTTACAATTTATTTACAATTAAGTAAGAACATTTTATAGAAACTCCAAATTAAACTCTACTGCGGAGTAGTAGATACTGTCCCGTAAATAAATACATCTAGGCTACATTGTAGATACTGTCCCGTAAATAAATACATCTAGGCTTACATAACCAACGCTAACCGAGACTAAGCATCTGGATGGTTTGAGGTTACCATATCAAACAGAAAGCCTTATTTTATTTAAAGGCCTTTGGGCAACTTTGGCTCAGGTCGTTTGGACGTTGATGAGAGAATTGGTGGAATGAAGATAGTGGAAGGAAACTGAAAAGTCCCGAGGAAAAAAAACGCACACGGCGTTTGTCCATCACAAATCTCACATCTGGGATCGAACGGAGGACCCTACGCACTAGAGGTGAGGGCTCTACCACTGAACCACGGCGGCTCCCAAGAAACTGTACAGGTTTAAATCTTGCGTACACCGGAAATATCTCCCGGTTTCACCTAGGAGAGGAGTCAATTGAATTTATTTATAAGCCTTTAAGCATCTTTGGTTCAAGCCGGGAAAGGGGTCAGTATCGCCCCTAGGACTGGCAGGCAGGGAACTTGCCCCGGCCTGCGCCTGTGGGGTCCCGCGCTTTGAATAACCCGCCGTAACACAGAAATTAGTGTTACTAACTAAATAAACTATAAGGGGAAAAATAATTTACTCAACCAGGCAAATTTTGACTCAAAATGTGAAGACATGGGGCCCCGCGCTTTGGATTGTTCTATTTGTTATGAGAAGATTTACACATAGCAATAAAGTTAAGGGGGTGTTCGAGAATTTTGGGAGATAACACCACCAATTTTGGGGGGTCTGGCAGAATTCCTGGGACCAAGTCTTTCAAAACAAACCGTAAAATGTCCGTCTTTAAGAATCAATATTCGAATTACAGACGCAAAACAGCATGGCCCGAAAAGCAGATTGGTAAATACTCTCTTAAGTTTAATAACCCCTCTGTTAATATAAACGGAAGTATCGGGAAATGCAATATAAAATCAATTCCGTATAACTGATGGACAAATATGTAGCTTTCTGACACGTAAAACACGAGCATATGAAACGCCTTTACAAGTACTGGCGGCGAAATGACCGATCATTAGACCCTACACATACCAATTGAATGAAGTAAAGAAAAAAAAATGTATCATGTTTAGTGTAACTGTACCATAAGCGCTAATTGTACGCCATTTAAAATCAGGCATAACGTATAATTACGGCTCGGATATGTTGATAATTGGAGGTCAAGGCAGCTTAAAAATCGTCCTTGAAAGGGTTGGGTAATAGCAATAAGTGAAAGCTAGTAGTCACGCTGAAATTATTGTGTAACATGATAGATGCTAAATAAACCTACCTCCCTGCCTGATGAGAATGCATAAATAAGAAAGACTCTCATCTCTGTATTCGCAGGTGTCCGTTTTTATATACGGAAGTGTCATCTTCAGGAATGAAAAAGGAAAATATGTGGGTTTACATATGTTGAAATTTAATGAATTTAAAAAATTCGAGATGTTAAATTTAATAGAAGCTAATATACGCACTTTGAGTGTACGTGACTTACAAGGAACGTATCTCTAGTGGAACAGATTTTTGTAAGAGGTCCAAAAAAAGCTCAGAAGGGGTTGGAAATTAAGCTCAGGGATTGCGTAAATTGAGATTGAAGAAACTGTATGCGTGCCTACATGAATTGCAGTGCTTTCATTTACGTTATTGTGTTACTGAGGGTGGCAGCTATGGTTTCAAGTCCTTAGACTCGTCATATATCGTGATGACTCTTTTTTGCGAGTACGTCTTCCTGGGAAAAGGATCTGGAATGCAGAAGGCAGAGTTTCAATTCTAAGTAGCTTTACGTCATTTGACTGGTGCAATCGGAAATGGATTAAACTATTTGGTGTCTGTGGACTTTGATATTGCCCTCTTACCTATCCCGTTTTCGTAAGGCTTACATAGGTTACCTTTAGCGGAGCCCTCTGAACCAATGGAGAGCCTGGACTGCAGTCCTTTTAGCCTCCCACCCCTAATCCGGCTCAGTGTGTAATCAAAGATGGGTTGAACCTAACAGAAACATAAGCATCCACATAACAAAAGCAATGTGTGAAGTTTATACGCATCTAGCGAAATCGCTACCTAGATAAAACCAAAGCTCATTCAAACTATGTTGGCGGAGAGGGGTTGGAGTGGAATTGAATTTTATTTATGGCCTCTTGAGAATCTAAGGCTCGGGCCAAGGGGCTGAGGTGGAGGTAGACTGTTACTTGAACTTCGTTTCACTCCTCTTTAATTTTACTCTGAGAAATTGGAAAATATATGTGAATATAAACCGCTGACTGATCGTTATCAACGCTCACGTGATGGTTATCAGTGAACACGTGGTTACTAGCGATAATAGCGCCTCTTATGATATTTTACTGAAAAAAAAATGGACAAAAACAAGCTACGTTTATTTCCATAAGAATTGCAACCTATTTACAACACCAGCGCCTCTCATGGACGAAAATGGAGAATCATCCATCATTCGTACTCTGCCGAAAATGGCAGGTCCTTGAAAGCAAATTAAACCCTGTCCATTCATTCCGATCTTACGTTTGGCTCCTTGTCTTATCGAATCACTTATCTAACTTAATACTGTCAAGGAGTTACATTCGCATTTTCCCGCTTCCTATTTTCCCTTCAACAATAGCTTCAGTTGCATTCCTTAGTATGCTATTATTGCGTAAACAATGTTCTAACCAGTTTCTTTTTCTCTTCTATTCTCTCAGTAGTTATTGTTGTTCTCTCGCCTACTCTCTTCAGTACTTTGTCACTACCTATCGCTGAGCTCCTCTGATTTTTTTCCTTTATCCTTATGCCCAGATTTAGAACGCTGCCAAATGTTCTTTCGTCACTCTTTTGTAGAGTTCATGTTCGGGCGCCATATATGGTTTGTGTTATAATCAAAACAAAACATTTAATTAAATTCTTCCTCAACTCCTTGTTCATCGGTCCGTAGATAAAGATTCTTTTTCAAAGTGAATGTCTCTTGCTATTATCATATTTTATCTCTTTTTTTCTTTTTCTTAATTGTGGGTGAGTTGTAATGCTCACTGCCTTGCAATCAAGGGATTCTGCGTTCTATTCCTGGTGGGAACACAAGTGGTTCGGAGCCCACGTTAAACTGTAGGTTCCGTCCTAAAGACGTCATCTTCATCTGATGGAAGACAGTGGTAAACCACCATCGGTTCACCTTGCTCAGGGACCTTCGGGCAGAACACCCATCATCAATCTATCGTATGTTCTAGATATGTAAAGCTACGTTTTTCCTCTTCAATTTCGAAGTTCCCTGTGATAGTGATTCTGAATGAGCAGAATGGCTAGTGACATTTATGTTTTCGTAAGACTTGCAATCAGAGATTATGCCACCCACTTCCTCAATTGGGGTGTCATCCCCAATATCTCGAATACCTTCTCTACTTTAAATTTTATATGATTAAAAATCAATAGAGACTTTGCAAAATTGTCTTTAAACCGTGATGAACACCCACATTTTTACCTATACACCTCCCCAAATTGGAAATCCTGGCGGAATCCCTACGTTGACCTCCCTCCTCTCGATGAGACCGGGAGTAATACTAGTAGATTTCCGACGTAGATAGGATTCGAACCTATACCCTTTCTCTGTTGTTGATCCAAAACAAGCAATTTTCACAATTGTACCAAAACTTTACTAACTTGCTTGCAAAAGCATTATTGTATGACTTCATGCTAGATTACTAGAAATCTATTAAGAATTCGCCTACCTATCAATCCTTATTGGAACTAACTGCCGTTTCATTTGCACCGAAGGACAGACCTTATATAAACAAGGTACAGGCCATCTAAAACAATTTCTGAAAGCGCCTCTTCCTCCCTCCTTCTCTTTGCTGTTAATGTACAAAACCACATTCTACCTTCAAGCGTTTTATCTTTCTGACACCTGAGTGATTGGTAGTTATGTTCAAAGATGGAGAAAAACGATTAAGCGTTGTAGTTACTGCAGTCTAAATTTGGGAATAGCAGTCGCCGCAAGCTCAGCAGAAATACACAGATCACTCTTCACGGCCAGGTTAAAACAATATTTCAGACTGTGGTCAATACAATCCTCTGTTCCTTAATAGGATTTCAGAAAGTGTGGGTTTGGCAGACAGAATACTATGCTGTATTTTTGGAATATGGCCTTCTGTTTAAACCATGAGATAACTTAAAAAAAAAAATATTTTCTGTTTCTATGCTTATTTAATTTTTGCATATCGTATATATCTATCTACGAGTAGCACAACCTTCACTTGAGAAAAGTACATTTTAAAGTGAGCCAATGTTTTACTCTATACGCGTACTTATTCACCTGCGGTCATTATTTGAAGATATTTTGTATACATCTTCACAGCTTCTGGAGTGCTTCAGCAGTCTAGGAAAAGAGACAAAAATTTGGCAGTGTAGGTAAAGATACAAAATTTGGCAGTCTAGGAAAAGAGAAAATTTGGCAGTCTAGGTAAAGATACAAAATTTGGCAGTCTAGGTAAAGAGAAAATTTGGCAGTCTAAGAAAAGAGAAAGTTTGACAGTCTAGGAAAAGAGAAAGTTTGGCAGTCTAGGAAATGAGATAAAATTTGACAGTGTAGGAAATTAGATAAATTTTGGCAGTGTAGGAAATGATAAAATTTGACAGTGTAGGAAAAGAGAAAGTTTGGCAGTCTAGGAAAAGAGAAAGTTTAAGTCTAATAAAAGAGAAAGTTTGGCAGTCTAGGAAATTAGATAAATTTTGGCAGTGTAGGAAATGATAAAATTTGACAGTGTAGGAAAAGAGAAAGTTTGGCAGTCTAGGAAAAGAGAAAGTTTAACAGTTTAATAAAAGAAAGTTTGGCAGTCTAATAAAAGAAAGTTTGGCAGTCTAATAAAAGATAAAGTTTGGCAGTCTAGGAAAAGAGAAAGTTTGGCAGTGTAGGAAAAGAGATAAAATTTGGCAGTCTAGAAATGGAGATAAAATTTGGCAGTGTGGGAAAAGAGATAAAATTTGACAGGCTAGAAAAAAATGGCAATGTAGAAAATAGATAAAAATTCGCAATGTAGGAAAAGTGATAAAATTTGGTAGTTTAAAAAGAAAGATAAAATTTGGGGTGAGCGAGAATGAAATCCGAGTTGTCTCTGTGACAACTTTTCGCTATAACCAGCCGAGATTTGAAGATACACTATAAAAAACGTTTTGTTAAAATTGAAAAAAAAAATCTTAACTGTGCATTCAGAAACAATTTTCTTGGAAATGAGATATAAGTATTCTCAGTTTCCGTTAAGTGAGAATGCTCATATCTCATTTCAAAGAAAACTGTTTCTCGATGCATAGATAAGAACTTTTCCCCCAATTTTAAGAAACTGTTTTTGTTTATTATTATTATTATTGTACGGTCATCTTCATAGCCTGTCTCAATTAATCTGTAACATGTCTCATCGCTTGTAAGCTAAAGAACTTCAGTGTAAGTGCTCATATATTTTGAAATGTTTTGAACAACTTAAAACTAGGACGCGGAGGTACATTCGTGCATTCATAGTGGAATTGGACCTTTATGATTTGCAAGCATTTCGTTCAGTCCTGCTTAACATCACATACAGTACGGCCAAAGCGCATTACACCTACGTAAAATAACAAGGTAACATCATGCAATGCGATTGAAATGCGTATCTTTCCTACATTCTAGACACGAAATAGTGTAACTTACACGTTCGGTACTTTACTTTTATTCTACACAAGAGTAAATTTCTTGAAACAGTCGAAATAGTATTACGGTGTTCCTGCTACTGGCAGTTGGTTCTTTCGTCTCCAGATTTTCTACATAGGAGTTGGATCAGTTTTGCATAACATGTTTTAGACCTTCGGGAGCCCTCTGTGGTACCGAACTAAAATATAATTTAAAAAATGACACCTTCTTTCTTATTGCATACCTGCATTTCAAGGTTGTTGGACCTCAGAGCCTTTTTGAACACTCAAGTCGTTCGTTAGCTGGCACAGAGAAGCTCGCAATATTTGAAGGCAAATAAAATCTTAAAAGAAAGACATCGGTCATATCAAGTCACAGCATTTAAAAATGATGCCCATTTGTAAGAGCTTAACATCTTTTTAGTTTTTTAAACCGCCCTTTTTAAGAAAAGGAACTGCGCGATGCGTTTTAATTCATCCTGTTGGTGAGGGAGGATGCATCATCGGAATACTAAAGAACAGGAGATGATACTACTACAACCCATGCAGCTGTCAGTTGTTTCTTGGGTTTCAAAACAGGCAGTCACACATTTTCTTTTTCTTTCTTTTTTTATGCTTACCTACCTACCAATCAGCAACCACGCAAGGATCATGGATGCCGTATAAGGCCCTCAGGAAGTACACACACTCTCACACAGAATTCTGTCCTAGTTGTACGTGTGTGTGTATAAGCATGTGATAGAATCGAATGATCTCAGAAGGTGGAGAAAGTGATTTCAACTCTTAACTTGTTTGGGAATCATCTCGAAGGAGGCTGTCCCGCTTACTGCCGCATTAAATAGACATTCGTTTCATAACATCCCATTTGCTTATTTCTTCTTATTTTTTTAATTTTTTTTTTCAATTGAAAAGTCAGTTAGTTATATTATGTGTTAAAAAAAAACGCGAAGGACGCATACTCAAGGAACAGAGAGACAGCTGGACGCTCTCTTCTTCTTGGTACGTCATTTACAAATAAGAATGAATGGACATATTTTTGTTTATTCTGTATTGGCATTGGTTAAGCTTTAGGTTTTGTTGATTTATAAATGGACTGAGAACCGTAGTGTGTCATCTTCAACCGCAATGACAAAGCGCCTGATGTTATAGTTTGGAATTTTACGTTTTATTTTTCGCCTTTAGGCATCTCGGGCTCAGGCCATGATAGGGCGTACAAGAGGATATTAGATGGCAGTCAACCAGGGCCTGGTTTGAATGTACCATTCCGGCATTTGGCTGGTGTGACTAAGGAAAAAACTCAGGATTGGTAGCTGTTGGGATCGTTTCCAGGACGTTCCTATTACTATGTCAACGCTCTATCAGTTCAACTGAGCTAAGCCCGCTCGGTACAGTAGAGTGTACAGTCAATGTTTCATATTATACAAATGAGTCATCGCCATCACTTCATACTTTTGATCTAGAGGTCTTTCAAATATCAGCTTATTGCGATCCAGATCTGTTAAGAGGCCTCCGTACCTACGCTGCGTGTGAGTCAGTGAGTGTGTTTGTGTGTTGGTGTATGTAATATGTGTGAGGGTTGGTGTGTGTGTGTGTGAGAGAGAGAGAAAGTTAGTTTTCATATTTTTCAAGAAACTGGGCAAATGACAATCAATAATACAATTTTAGAAAGCGCCCGCAATATTGTTGATTATGTATCAAATAAACGACGTAACATTTTGACATTGTTTAGCTGAGAAATTTGAATACCTGTCATTGCGTAGGCGTATGACGTCATCAATTACAGGTATTCTAATTTCTCAGCTCTCATATAGTTCATTTGATACACGTTGCTTGTCATTTGCCCCGTATCTTAAAAAATATATATATATATGAAAACCCACACACGCACGCAGCGTAGGTACGGAGGCCTCTTAAAGTATTTGAGCTAAGAGTGGAGGACATGGGTTTTCACACCATGAGAAAGAGTGGTCAGCGTAAAGGTAGACAACAATATCATTCTGTTGATTAAGTCCTAAATGAATTTGTGACAGTGATTCCGCCAGACCTCGCTCTGTGGGAGGTGTCAACCCCCAAAAAAATCGTCGAGAGCATCCCCCAATTTCAAAATGTGTACGGTCAAAAATCGACAGAAACTATTCAAATCTGCATCCACTTACACCCTCCCAATTTTAACCTTATAGCCCACAAAGTGAAAATCGTGGCGAAGATCCCTGATTTGTGAGCTTCTAACCCCAGGACCTACAGTTCTTCTTAAAAGTGAATTCAGATTCTCTACAGTTCTTGTTACCCTGGACCACATTCACTGGAGGTAAATCATAAGATAATGTTATAGGTCTCTCATATTGGTCTTCTTAAGAGTTTCGGAAAGGAAGGACTATTATTCAGAAAGTGTCAAAAAAATAGAATTTGAAAACCAGAAAGAAAACTCGTTGTAGAGCGAAGTGTAGAAGAGACTGAAAATGTTTCACGTTTAGTGATTTTTCTTTTCTTTTTCTTTTTTTTCGCATAAGGCTTTAACCCTACATTTTGTGATATTACAAATTTTGAGAACGCATGTATTAAATAAAGACGAGATTATCAACTTTTTTTTTTCAGTCATTTTTGACATTGATAATGGATGATCCATGACCTTCTAACCCTGTGAGGACCTTGCAGAGTGGATGAACTCGGGGCGGGAAGTGCAGATCGCATCGAGTGGGCGCAGGCGACAGACGGGTAGATGTAATGGTAGAGAGCGGAAAATATACGTAATTGGATGTAAGGGGGAACTTTAAAAAGGACAAACTACTTCAGAGAGGAGGGGAGAAGCTTTTTTTTTTTTTTATTCATTTTTTGGCACATATTGAGTCAACGGAATAGAACACACAGACGAAATGAAGCTAACGAAAATATCTTGCAACCCATTCGTTGATGGATCATACATGTATGAAAAAAAAAAAAAAATAACGCAAAGAGTCAAGGAAATACTAATGAATTACGCATATGTGTGTCTGTCTGTGTTGTTTATTTTAAAAGAACAAGAATCACCAGTGTTGCCAGTTAGGCTGTAGAAAATAGTATAGTTCTTTAACACTTTTATTTTATTTTCTAAAATTATCTTTGTTTTGACTTTTTTTTGAGTTTCAAAATCAAAAGCGAGCATTATATTTCTTTCTCTGAAATATAATTTTTCGAACGTTACTTGCGCATTTTAGATTTTCAAGTACACGATTTAAATACACATTGTACACCTAGAATCAAAGAAAATGGCTAAAGAAAGTTTCCAATAATATTGCACAGGATACTTCCATTTTGTGTGGATATCATTGTACACACATATATGGCCACAAAACGCTTTTCTCTTCTCTCTCTCTCTCTATCTCTCTCTCTCTCTCTCTCTCTCTCTCTCTCTCTCTCTCTCTCTCTGCCTGTTCTCATCAGCTATTCCTTAGAATGTATTCTGAAGTTCCGCAGGATTTTTGATAACTTTCTGGTTACCAGGATGGAAGAGTACAGAGCCAAAGTGCGATGCTGTATTGCCTCATACTGCTTGTCAGCAGATGGTAAACTTCTTTTGGTTCATACCAACACAACAACAACTTCATTTGTTAGAAGAAGCCGTCCAATTTCAGTTTCTCACGGAGTTTAAGATTGTTCATTTAAACAACAAAGAAGCCATAAGATAGCTTGGCAACGAGATTATTGTTGTGAATTACGTACGGAATGAAATTGAAGTTTTATTTAAGTTTGAAAGGTGCACTGAAACTCAGACACACAATACAGTAAAACACTTTCTTTTTTTGTTGTTCTTTTTACAACAAATTTGATTTAAAGTAGAACCCTAGAGCATATATATGTATACCGTCGTGTACCCAAGACATTTCTAACCTTATACTATACGGAAGAACTGATAATAGTGATTGGTTTTCTGCCAAGAAGCAGGCCAATGAGTCGATAGTCCGAGGACAAGGTGAACCAACGGAAGTTGTAGTTAACTTTCCATCGGAAGGACTAAGTTCAATGTTTCTCCATGAGGAATCCAAACTGGGTTCCTTGATTACATGAAGAGGGAGCGAACCACTCAACTTCCTGGCGAGTAAGGTACTGAAGAATTAGACCCATCCGAAAGTTATGGGTCTAATTATTAATTAACCGGACCGAACCGACAATTATTAACCGGAAATTGCTGGAATAATTATCCAAAGACATTCTTTTTTGTACGCCCGAACGAATTAATTAAATGATCTCCAAAAGAATGAATGGTTCATAAAGTACACGAAAAGTCCTTTTGTTAATTCTGTGTACTTTGAGGTTAGTGTAAGCAGCGATTTTCTAACGGCATCACTATCATAGTATGTCTTACAGATTTTTTTTTCTTCTTTGATCACTATGTAGACATTTTCATATGTACTCTGAAATTTTAAACAATGCTGATCACGTGGTAATTATGCTCAGAATAATTCTTATACAGGTTGACAATCAATATTCCGGTTCAATTTCTTGGCATGAATGTTGGAGCGCATTTTTAAGTTTACCGCGTTAGCGCCCCCATTGTTTTCTGGAGGCACCGCTTATGTTTTGATGGCGCTGTACTTCAGAATCAGATGTTTCGTCATGTTTACTGCCATTTGCGCACAGTAGGGTCTACCTGGTACGGATGTTCGTTTTTTTTCACCGCTGGGTGGCAATGCATCAGTTGGATATCTTTTTCTAACACTTTGGCGTTTTTTCCTGGCAATTTTTTGCTTATTGTCATTAACAGTCTTTTAAAATTAATGTTAGTTAATTTTAAGAATTAATTAACTAGTGAAAAAAGTTAAAAAAAAAAAGAAATTGAAAACTGATCTTTGTAAATTCCCAAAGCACCAATTTTCTTTCTTTAAAGCACTGTGCACATAATCCTTTTGTAACATAAAAATCCGGAATTTTCGAGAACCCGGCAGTTCTCAGGTCCCGGATTTTTTATTGTCAACCTGTGTATCTTTTTTCCTGCTCACAATAATTCTTGTAGTGTACAAAGGCGACTGTACTGGAGAGCTTGTCACGATTTGGCTTTTGTTACGGGAGTTAGTGTCTGCCTTATTTAGGTAGGTCCTAGTTCTTACCATGACAAGTTTTCGCCTTTGAGTCTGAAGCTCTGCTTTGTATTTTTTTTTTAATGTTTTCAAGGAGCATACTATTTGTTTCTTTTAATACTCGTAGAAAGGACAAGTGCATTATGGGTATGCTAAATACTTCACGTCTCTTAGCTGTGTTGTTGTCATTAACTTGCCATATTTAGACAACTTTGCACATGACAAGACAGGTTTTGATCCGCATGTGTCATTAGTGCTGCACAGAATCGCCGCTTTGTAGTGCAACGAGGCCAAACAACAAATGAAACTTCTGTTTTCAAGTTGCAGTACTGTGTAAACCAATAGAAATCCTCCTTTTCTTCTACTTGTACAGAAGACAGTAAAAATGAGACATCACCCAAGAAATAAAGAAGCAGACATTTTTTTTTGTTTGCACTTTTTTTTTGGTAATATTTTCTGGCAATGGTAGAGCAATTCATATATTTTTTTTAAAGGGTTGAATCTCCGGTGGGTTTTAAATGATGATGTCATTCTTGTGTGAAGAAAAGATGTATACGTGACGTCACTTTTTCGCTTTTTTTTTTTTTTGTCTTCATATGCAGGGACATGCATTTACATATATGTACGTGCAAATAAGAAGAGAAAAGGTTACGCCAGTATTCTTATTTTGCAGACGTTGTATGTACTGTTTGTTCTTCGTCTGTGCTTGGTTCTTTTTCGTACTGCATGAATTATTAGGCTTCTTTTAAAAGGAAAAAGAGGTTGTTGACATTAATAAGTCTGTCTGCACGATTAGTAGATGGTTCTCTGCTCTTGCGTTGAGTCACGATTGCGCTTTGAATCTCCCATCTCTTGTGTTATCATTTTTGTTGATATTGGCAAGGTTTTGTAATATCTGCTAATTGATGAAAAGATAGTTTGAAACCCTATCTACGGTAGTTTTGAAGGTTGATACAGTAAAATGTTAACCAAGAAGCTTATTTCTGCTTGCATTCTCCTCATTATCATTATTAATCAAAATCCAGAACCGCTTTTATATAAACAATAAAAAATAGGGTATTGTTCGAGGTCTAGTGTTGAGATATTTAAAATCAAAGGTCAGACTGGTGCTCAAACTCTAGCTTTCGTTTTTTTTTTTTTTTTTTTTTTAACACTGATTCTGTTATTATTATAAAAAGAAGTGTCTGTAAGAACTCAAAAACTGTGTTCTGGAATGAAAGAATATAGATATCGAATCGATCTCCCGATCTATTATGTCTGTTGAATTCACATTCAAATTCGTGATTAAGAGAAGACTGAGATAAATATAAACTTGACTAATTGTATTTTCTTTCTCTTGTCTCATCTATAATATTATACCTGCTTCAGAGTGTGATAATATTCTATTCGTCATTCTTTCTGTCTAATAAGTTTTTTTTTTTACAGAAAAATTAAAATCCACAGTTACATGATACTGGTATTAACTAATAGGACATAATAGCCTTTTCCTCAATCAACATTCAACTCTCTCACTCTCTCTGATTCTTTCATTCTTTGCACCTTTCTTCTTGCTTTCTTCTGTTTGCTTTCTGTTTGCACATTTCTGTTTGCTTTCTTCTTCATTTTTTCTCTTTCCTTTTTTACTTTGTTCCCATAATTCCTTCCTCCCTTCCTTCTTTATTTATTCGTTTTCTCTTTCTCCATTTCTTTCCATGTTGCCTTCCTTTTTTCTTTCGTTCTTTCTTTAAATATCCCTTTCTTATTTTCCTCCTGTTCCTTTCCTTTCCGTGACTTTCTTTCCTTCATATTCCTTCCTCCTTCCTTCCTTTCTTTTCATGTGACTTCTTTCTTTTATGTCTTCTTTCTTCATTTTTCCTTTGTTCATTCTCTCTATTTCAATGTTTCCTTTTCTTCTATGTTTCCTTCCTTGTTTTCTTTCGTTTCACGTTTCCTTACTCCGTTCATTCTTTCTTTTCATGTTTTCTTTTTTCTTTCCTTTTCGTTTTCTTCCTTTCTTTTTTCCGTATTTCTTTCCTTCATTTCTTTGTTCCTTTGCATGTTTTCTTCCTTTCTTTCTATGTCTCCCTTTTTCGTCCGTTCTTTCTTTGCATGTTTCCTTTCTTTTTTGTCTCCTATTATTTTTCCTTCCTTCCTTTCATTCCGTTTCGCCTTAATTTTCATGTGTCCTTCCTTCCCTTCTTTCCTTTCTTTCCACGTTTCCTTCCTTCCTTTATTCCTATCTTTGCATCTGTTCTTTCGCTCTTTCTTTCCATGGTTCCTTCTTTCATTTTATTCTTTTTTTCCGTGTTTCTTTTCTTTCGTTATTTCCGTGTTTCCCTATTTTTCCATGTGTCCTTCCTTTCTTTATTTTTTTTCTTTCTCTCTTCCCTTTATCCCTTCCTTCCTTCTTTCTTTTTCTTTCATTTTATCTTCCTTTGCGTCTTTCTTATTCTCGTTTTCTCTCTCTTGTCTTTATCCTTCCACTTTGCTTTTTAGCTTTTAGCTTCTTGTTTTTGTCTTTTATTTCTAAGAGAAGGTGATATACCGATTCATATCTCTGTCCTTCTTTCCTATACATATCTTTTTTGTTGCTTTGATTTTTTTTTCTTCACATAGCGGCTCTGTTTATCGTGTTGAAAGAATCCACGATCAGGCGTACAATTTGTTGGGCGGATGAAGACATTTAATATGAGTAAGATTAATCTTTTATGCTTATCGTATTATAGGCCTACCCACCTTTTTTCTTTTTTTTCTTATCGTATTGTGCCCACCTTTTCTTTTTTTTTTTATCATTTTCTTCTATCGATTTCTTTCTTCCCATTCCTTTTATCATGATCGTGACTCTTACAAGGTAGCTATCGCGCTGTATATTACTATCTTTCCCACTTGCTCATCTGGTGGGTGGCTTTTGAACTTTTCAACGAAATTTTTCTTCAATACGTCACAAAGACTTTCTCGTGCGTGATGTGCATTTTTTTCAATGTCTATTCTTTTTGTTTCGATTTATTTTCATTTCCTCATTCTCCTTTACATTATAGTGATCACTTTTTCAATTTGATTTTTTATTTAAGGCCTTTAGGCATCTAAGGATTAGGCCGTGAAAATGGAGGGGAAAGGATTCGGCAAGGTGTAAGCCAGAACCTATGTTGAAGGTCAATCCCGGCATTTGTCTGATATGACTGAAATAAAACCTCAGTCAGGATGGTCGGCCGTTAGGATCGAACCCACGACCTCCCACGATGCTACTCCAGGGCTCTACCACTGAACTACGGCGGCTCCGTATACAGCTATCATTTAATTAACTCTATAAATTACCTGTAAGAGTAATAGAGCTATTCAAAAGAAATTCTTATTGAGAATGTCGGACGTTTATAGAACTGCCCCTGCGGAATCACTGCAAGAAACAATGAGGATATTTCCATTACATCTGTTAGTTTTAAAAGAGGCATTACTTACCTCATTAGACAAGGAAAATGGAGCACCATAAGGGATATAGCAGGCGAATCTTTGACAGATCTAAAGCAACTCAATGACTGGTTAGTGAAAAAAACTGGCAGCAGAAATGGAATCAAAGTGTATGGGATTTTTTTTTTTTCAGATATAAAGGAGAGACTTGAATACAAAATTTTTTATATTGAATATGTAGCTATGGATTGCTGCAATTTCTGACCGGACATGGCCCATATGTTTCAAAGTTGTGTTGATTGAGTTTAAGGGACTCACCAAACTGTGATTGTGGGAAAATGGGCCCCTGAACATGTAGTTCTGTGGTGCCCTTTTGAAGATCAATTAGAAGACAAAAGGACTAAGAGGGAAAGAGATAATATATATATATATATATATATATATATATATATATATATATATATAATAAATCACAGCCATATTCAATCCACTAGTGGATGAGGCCTCTCCCCGAAGGGAGGAGTTGGTCTACTGCTCCCACGCTGACCAGACGGGTTGGGAGAGGAGAGCCGAAGCTCTCACTGTGATCGCCACTGTCTTTTATTCACAGCAGCTCCCCAATTGTCCTCACGATGCTGGGTCAACACCGAAATTTTTGAGCCCCCACCGGGAATCGAACCCGGGACCGCTCGCACTGAAGTCGAGCGCGCTACCGACTAGGCTACGCAGGAGCTCATATATATATATATATATATATATATATATATATA